>JAAGAY010144098.1:12256-74057 GCA_011801015.1 Ardeotis arabs
TTTTTTTTTTTTTTTTTCCCCTTTTTTTTTTTTTTTTTTTTTTTTAACTGCAGTGGTTACAAGAACAGCAGAACTGTAAGGTTTTGCCATCACAAAATGGCGTTGTCAGAAAGCCTCAGGATCAGTGTCCTAATTAGCACTCCTCAAGAGGAGGTGGCTGGCCAAGACTTACTTTGCTGTCACCTCTATTGCCTTGGTGCTATGCAAATAAAGAATAAAAGAAGGTACTGCAGGTTCATCATATGGCAACCTTGCATCAGTAGACCAAAAATAGCAAAGGGAAGGAATAATCTCAGAGCAATTTACTTCAGAACAAAGACTTCAGTATTTCTTCTGAGACATCTGCTGCATCTCTAAACTAGCTAATTCATTTGTCAAAACTTTTGAAATATTTTGTGTTTTGTTTTGTTTTTTTTTTTTCTACAGGGTAAGATTGTCTAGTATGAAGGGACTGGGTCAAATTAGACTGTGTTCCTCTAACAACATGTACTCTGTTTTTTTCCAGTGTGATAGGCTTTGATCCAAGCTGACCCCTAGGTAAACAGAGACAAAACCTGAAGAGGAGAAAGTGTGGGAATGTCTCAGCAGGAGACTTTGTACTGGGAAAGCACTTGCTTTGGCTGCTTTAGTTCCAAGGAACTTCTCTGAAAGGGAAGGATCAAAGATCTGCTTTTTTGGTTGTTGTATCTGAAGCACTGGCAAGGATATTGCCCCGCCTCCCCCAAACCCCTCCCCTCCAGTTTACACACTCATTCATTCCAGATAGCACGTAACAGCAAGCAAAAAGCTGTGAAAATGAGCTGCTTTCATGAAATGAAACTTGTAAATTCATCTCCTCCAGAAATCCAAAGCATGATGGTACAGTGTTGATCACTTAATTGTTCTGTGAAAAGATGTCTTTGTTCTTCATCCTGGCCTGGAAGCCAAAGGTTAAAGGCTGAATTCTTCCTATGCTTTTTCTCAGGCTGAATCTCACCCAAGAGATCAACCAGATCCAGGCTTTGTGTCAGAAGTCCTTGCAATAAAGGATGAGCTCAACTTGGGAATATGTGATAAAAACCATAAGATAAACGATTGATAGAGAAATATGAGGGAGAAAGATGTTAAAAAGAATCTATTTCATTTTGACATACAAAGCACCTACTTGTTCATTTAAGTTTCCTTTTTTTAATATAATACCAAGTAATGGAGGGGAAATCGTTCAGTTTCATTGAACGTGTTATCCCACTTCCTTCCAAGTGTGCCCAGAGTCCAAGGTTTCCCCTCCAGTGCTGCTGTAGACCCTCACAGAGAAGCCCTGGGTCTTTGGAGTTCTGTAAGCACCATCTCATTTGCCACAATATGATCCCTTTTGTTCAGTTTCACAACTGGAATGGGACCTGTGCCCTTAAATATGCTAGAAATTGCTGCTTCCCCTTTCACTGAAAGGAAGACATAATGCTGGGGTCAGTCACTGTCACTTGATTCCAGCCTTTTCCAGCTGTCTTTGGGCTTGACTGTCACACTCAGCCTCACTAGAAGAGATTGTATGTGTGTCTAGGTAACTGATGTGCAGGTAACCAAAAGTCTAAGATTTAAATATAGAACAGATAATGTTTGAGTTGGTATAAGCTGTGTGCGGTGTGCGTATCTTCAAGGCCAGTCTTTATTTCAGGTAATAGGAAGTGATATTTGAAGGTGAAACTTTGGCTGCATTTTAGTATTTACCAGTAACTCTTTTTGCAGTAATTTCATCTATTTCTTTATTTGTATTGTTGTGGAGTTCCAGGCTTGGACCATAATAATAAATCTCATACTCAGAAAACATTTTGGTGTATTACTTCTGGAAGTGGTCCTTAGGGTAATCCTGTAATGAAGAGACTCTAATTTTCTGCCCATATGGCTTTCTGGTGAACAAGCTGTCATAAAATCAAAATAAAAGCTCTGCTAGAATGATAAAAATGTATTTACGGAAAGGCTTTTTACCATCTTAGAACAGGACAGTTGCCAACTGCATCCATTAACAGATGCTCTGACCTTTTTATACAGCATTTTCTGAAAATGGTGTATTAGGTTATATCGCACCGTTCATTCTTATCCAAGTTGAGATTTTCAGAGCCGAAGTAAATGGTTATGGTGAGAGTCAGAGTACGAAATTAGCAAGTAGCCTACTATAATACCCCATTAGCTATTATGCAGCCCCTTCATTTTAAGCCTAGAGCTGGAATTCAGTAATGAATAGTAGATTAAAGGACAGTTTGAAATAGGTAATGTTTTTATACCATAAAATTTTCCTTTGCCTTGTGAAATGGCATCTTACAGACACCATACCTGCATTGAAGAAGCTGCTCACATTTGAAAAACAGTGAAACAGTATTTCTTGATGGGGTTAGCCCCTCTTTAAGAAAAAGTGTATGTGTGCATGTGTGTTTATATTAAAAAAGAAAATGCTTTTATATATAAATATATATCTATATAGCTCTGCTGTCTTAGCACTCACAGAAATCTAATTGTAAAGTTTTTACTGGAATCTAATATGTCTGGAAGTTCATTATACAGCAAGTCCAGATGCTGTTGTCATCCACACCTGAACCAAATGCTGATGTGTCGGAGCCTCATGACTTTCTGAAAACTGAGTCTCTAACAAGGTTCATGGTTTCACTTTTCTTAATGAGCCCTGTGATTGAAGAGCAAGAGAGTACAAGGAGCTGTGAGGCCAGAATGCACTCAGCACATGTTCTGGAGTGTCCAAATAGTGAATAATCAGGCAGGGCCACAGTGAGCCAAGGGCTTTTAGTTAGCACTTACAAACAATAGTAAGGATGATCACAATACAAAATGAGAGGCATTGTTTGAACCACTCTTCAACTTCAAGCTCATCAGTTTGGTTTTCTTTGTTTTGGGTTTTTTTTGATAGGGAGTACTTTTGATACACACAACAGTTTGCCTGAAGAGTGTCTGCAAATAGGAAGACTAAGAAATTAGTATTAAAGTTCTAGGGAAATAGAGACCAAAACTTCACACCGAGTCTTTCGGAAAGTCAAAATTGTCTTTGTGTGAGTTTTGGGGTGGAATGGCTTATGATTTTTTTTTTCAAGTTTCTCAGTCTAGCAGTGTTGGGGCATATTTGGCATCATAAGCTTGTGCTGTGTATACAGCACAGTAAACAAGTTAGCCTGCAGCCTGACAACAACCTGGTGTTTCATTTTGCTTAACTAGATCTGCTCCTCTTCTAATTGTCCTACGCTGTGAGAACAGTTCTGCAGTTTCAGGTACCCAGATACCTGTGCTGGTTATGAATGAAGTTGTTATGCCACCTCTTCTGTACACAGAAGCATATAGAAGACACAGTATGAAAGACGTCCTGGGACTGCTCTGTGGTTTCTGTTACTGCTTTTCTATGAAACAACTCTTTTAGGTAGTACAGCCTTTCAGGCTGTCAATTTTGAATTATTTGTTTTTAATGTTTTCTAGCTGTTGTTTTGGGATTTTTTTGTTTGTTTTTTTTTTTTTTTTTAACCTAATAAATTAAATACGCTATCGAAAAGCAAGTGTAGTTCTCCTTCTTCACCCGGGAAAATGCTGTAAGCTTACAAGAGTGCTATCCAAGCAGATGAGTAGATAATATATTGGACAAGTGTTTGTCAACGAACTTTATTAGCAGTCATAAGTTGCTATATGTTGTAATTTGCTTTTGTTGTACTTTTATAAGTCTTGGGGCAAGGTCTTGTGTTTGGGACAAATACTGCTTTATGTCCTTGCTGATGTCTGTCATTTGATTAACTTGTAGTATTTAATCAATCTTGGCTTGAAGGACAGGTCCTGGTCAGGTGATGTTGTCAAACCCACAGTCAGAGAGTCCTTGGGGAAGCAAGAGGAAGAAAGTGGCAGGCTCTTCATTGTTTCCTGACAACAGATACAGAAAAAGAGGCTAAAACACATGTGAAAGTCTTGAGCGTGTTCTCTATTGATCTTGTTCAACCAATGTTTTAAAAAAAAATCCATTGGCTCTTGAGCATTTGTGCTATATACTTTATTTCCTTTGAAAGTAAGACTTCAATTATCTTGTAACTTCAGAAGAGACCAGAGACTTCCCTTCAATATCCTTGACAAAGCATACTGGTTGCCAGTTAGTCTTTAGATATCTGGAGTTAAAAGCAGAGAAAACAAAAGATTATGTGAACTCATATACCACTTCATGTTGGGTGCAAAGTGTAAAAGGCAACACAGAAGAGATGCAGAAGCAAGTTTTGGAGAAATCTATTAAAGACAGACAGAAAAGGACCTATAATAGGCACTAAACCAAATATCCTTTAAAAACAAATGGAGAAAAAAATGCTGTTTTGGGGTATCACTGTAGTCTAGTTACCTTAATATACACTTGAGAACCTCAGAGCTGTGATCAATTGGACTCAAGATTTTTATCAGTCAGGAGTTGAGTGCACTGGAAATCCCAGCTGCAGACAGGGGATCCCCCTGGGTCCCCGTTTGCTGTGCCCCTCCCTGCCCTCCATGCCTGCTCCCACAGAGTGCCAGCCACGCCGAGCAGTGGTGTGAGCAGCATTGAAAATGTCGATGGGCAATTCTTATCAACAAATGCGATAGCATCATTGAAATTTGGGGAAGACGGTATGTACCTGTATGAGCTGTCAAAAAGCTTTGCATTGATGGCTCCATAAGCATTCAGCGACAACACTGGGAGTTAACAATCTGAGCGGACTCCTAGTTTGCAGTCTAAAGGGATTTTTGCCTTTAATTTTGGTGTTCTTTACTTCTTCCCCATTATTTAACCAACTTCTATTCTGACAATGCTTAAATAACCAACAATTAAATCATAAATACAAACTGTCATTTCAGTAAGTCTTGTTCTTTAGAACAACTTGTCTAGAGCCCTAAGGTAAGTATCCACTGAAATAACAAGGGAATATCTATTTCATTAAAACTTTCAAATTTAAAAGAACAACCACAAAATCTGACTTTTAGATTGCACTAGTCATAGAGTTATGAGGGTAACTCTTAGGAAGGTGACTTCTAGGAAGGAGAAGTTAACAAATTAAACTGAAAAAGTAGTCAAGACTTTAAAGGATAACTTTCTATTTGAGGTGCCTTGATTTTTGATCCCAGATTGAGACAGTCATAGCAAAACTGTACTATGAGAATACCCTTGGAATGTTAAACTATCTGCTTCTGGATGTTTAAGTAAATATGGAAGTTCACCACATCACTAGTTGCTCTTGAAATGTCTACACATGTAATGGTTGAAGAGGGTTCAGAATAACCTGGAGAGGTGGGTGTTTGCATAGCGGTAGGGAAGATGTGATCCAGATCAGAATAAAAAGCAAAACTGAGAGCAAGACCTGCATGAAATTGTATGGACATGAGACTGAAATATCATCAAAATTAAACAAAAAAAAATTGTTTACTTCTCTAGCTCAGTAGAGGTATGTGGATGGTGAATTAGGTGCACTAAGTTAGGCTTGTTTATGCAGGATACTATAGAATAACTTACCTTCAGTGTTACTTGTGTACGTATGGGATGTCAGCATGCCTTGTTTTCACAGGCAACGTGAACATCACAGGGCATTCCTATGACACTAGTCAGCACTTCTGAAGGGATATAAGAAATGGTACTATATATTAGCAATATGTATTTTACAAACGCAAATATTTGAGTGTGGCTTGATTTTTTTTTTTTTTTCCATCTTTTCCACTCAGGGTTATTGTGTAAACCAGCCATCATAGGTATAGGGGCAGGGACATGAGTAAACATCACGCTCCTGTGTGGATTATACTATCTCACTTTATAGTTGTTTATTTTTTCTTGGCAAAAAATCTTCAGAAGAAATATGGTAATGTATGTAGGTGAGGCACTAGCAATAACAAATATGCCTCCTGGTTAGAAAATGCAGACTACCTTTGACAGCCCTCCAAGATTTATGCTATCAGCCAAACTAGTAGTGTTCCAACTAAAGCAAAAAGCTATGTTGCCTAGCACATTTTACAGTTGTGAGACAGGGTCTCAAAATTGCTCAGAGAAGTCTTCCATGGCTGCTGCTGCTCAGTGGCCTGAGCAAGCTAGTGTGTTGGAGACAGCCAGGGAAATGGTCACTCCTCCATCCCTTGTCACTGCCCCGTCTTCCTATCCTCAATGGACCTTCTCTCCAACGGTCAAGGAAAGAAGTTCTTTGGCTTGAGGGACTGTGGGATTTTATTTGATTTGTGGTGGGTTTTTTTTCTTTCTTTGTGGGGGAGGGAGTGCCCCCTACTTAATGCAGTTTAGCATTTGAAGATGGAGAAACTGGTCTGAGTATCTGGACGTGAGTAAGGTTTCTGCCTTTGGACACCTGAACCTGGATGTGTTGGTGCAGAAATGTTTCTTCCTTAAGCCTTATGATGTAACTTGAACATTTATTGATGGTGGGAACCATGGCCTGACAAATACACATTTCCACAAATATTTATTTGAATATTTAAATGTGCTTTGTTTGTACTTGAGCCCCATTTGTTTTTTCCTTTCAACAAACACCCAAGCAAGCAGTATTACTTGCAGGAATCTACTTGGGAACTTTTCTTTTTTAAGCAGTGATTGGAACAAGTTTACAGAAAGCAAGACTTGATTTCAGAAATGCAGCATTTTGAGTTTTTTAAAAAAAAAAAGTTGCTTAATCATCTGAACAAGAAAATCAACATATGCTTGTGTGCACTTTATTTTCAAGATACCTGATATTTTAAGCATGGTTCCTGAATTATCTGCTGGATAATTATATATATAACTTCTGTTTAAAAAATATTTAACATGTTAATAATCTGCTGAGAAGAAAATCACAATATACCACTGTTCTTGTTTCACATACTTTTTTAAAATTAACCACGTATTTCTGAAATCAACTGTTAAATAAACGGACATCTTGAAACACCAATGCTATTTTCCCCATGTAAGCAAAACTACTTCTGCTGAAGCTAAAGACCTGTTCTTAATGTTAGTAGTGTTTTTTTTATAGTTTTAATATGATTCATGGACACCAGCTCAACAAGAGCCACGAGAGGGCAACACTTTTGCAGAGTCTGTACAAGAAGCTGAGGTTTGGATGGCTTTCGCCCTCTGAGTCTCCGTTCCAGAAACTACAGGGCAGTACAGCTTTTTTTGGGAAGGGATTCATCTCTTTCTCCATTAACAGTGCCCCTAAAAAGAGGTGGTGAGTTTTTTAGTTTTGTTTTTTTTTTTCCACGGACTGCCTGCCTGCACTTTAGAACCACTTGGAATCCCAATAGCAACTGATGAAGCTACTGACAGAAATGTCTAATTTGAGAAGAATTCAATTATGTTTTAATTCAATTATGTTTTAATTCAAGTGGGGCTTTTTAGCAAAAAGAGTCCAAATGAACAGTGTATTCCATTCACACTCCCAGCATGGGAGCAGTCTTGGCACAAAAATGAATAAATAATTAAAGGTGGTTTTGCAGTCCAGATTGGTCCAGATTTTGGCTAATTTTCTGCTTTAGACCTCTCACATATTTTTCCTTAAAAAAAAAATAATTATTTAAATTCTGAATTTGCTGAAATACTCAAAGATTTTTAGAGGATAATCTTATTCTTTACCTGAAGGTCATTTGGTTGCATTATTTTGAACAAAAAAATGTCAGAAAATAACATTAGATCTCAAAAGAATTCTTGACTTTCTATGCTTCTTACAGGCTTTCATTATTATTTCCCTTTTCATAAATCTGTAGGTGAGGAGCCTGTCTTCAAGTCTCCAGAAAGAATCTAACAAAAAGTTTTCCTAATGAAAAAAGCTTGGTTGTTTTTTTGGGGGGTTGGGTTTGGTTTTGCTTAATCTAGTCATAAGGCCTTCTAAAAAGTCACAGTTAAAACTATAGGCCATACTGTGTTGAGAAGCAAATTATTCTGCATTCATTTTATTTAAAAACAAAAGTGTAGATTAATTTCTCCTCCTCACTGAACCTTTAATGAGAACCATAATTTACTGATTTTTTAAAAAAATTCTTTTTGCTGCATGCAAAACTACTAGCCCACAAGTTTGATTATTTTCCTTGATAAAAAGTGTTATTTTAATGGCTTCCTCTGACCTCCTACAGATATCTCTCTTGATGGTTCCATTATGCTCCTTTTGAAATCAACAGTTTTCCAACATTTTCAAGAAAAATAATATTCATCTGAAAAGTTTGCAAGTTGTTCAACATTTTTCAGATTAGAGTTGGGTATCCCAGGAAAACTGAAGGGTAGGTCACTTCTCTGCTTTCTTCCCCACCACCCCCTTGATGAGTAGTGGGATGCCCACTGCATCTGGGATGACAGAGATGCTGTGCCCCCTGCACTGATGCTGCCAGAACACCCAAACCGCATAAGATTTGATAGGTGCCCCATAGGGGCAATCCCCTGGAGAACTCCCGCAGTGCTGGCAATGGCATGGCTCTTGACTGCATCCTCTTGGATCAAGAGGAATACTTCCTATAAAAGAGGATCTTGAACATGTATCAGTCTATAATCAATAAAAGGCTGATTTAAAAAAAAAAAAACTCTTAATCCTGGTAGTTGAGGCTCATTATCTCTAGAGTAGGCTGCAAAAAAAAAAGCAGTGAGGCTTTTCAGTTCTTGGAAAGAAGAGGGACTCAGGTCAAAATTTATTTTTTTTTTTATCAGAATTTGTATCACCTTTGTAAAAATCACAGGGGAGGAGGGGGGCGAGTGTCACAAATTCTGAGCTATGATGTGAAATTGTACTGATTTTCATTTCTTAGTAATTAAATTATTTACATGCAGCAAAAGAAGTAATTGCAAACTGCAAGAAGAATAATGAGGGGGAAAAAATCTGTGGGAAACAAAGACTCTCTGTGGGATCTCTCTGTCAAAACAGTTTGTTTAAACCAGTTGGGCAGGTTAAATGTAGAGATGCCCTTTCAACAAGAAATCCCCTGGAATTGTCAATTGCTCTTAAACCTAGACAGTGAGTCATTGTCCACTGAATAAACAAGGTAAAGAAGCAGTTGTGAACATCATGATGAAAACACCTTTGAGAAAAGCCCAGAGCCTTGAGGGCTGAGATCTAGGTGACAAACTGTGACCCACCTCTAGCTTTAGCTTTTCAGTAGTTCCCCGTTTTTTCCAAAAGGGTAGAGTTCTCTCTCACTAAGAATCATATTTTAGTAACCACTTGACTACTGCTGAATCAGATACGCATTGGAAAAAAAAAATGCACCTGCGGACCATAATCTTTAAGCGTGGGTTTCACAGTTACTCCAGCTGTATGTTCACTAAATGTCTCCTGATGTTTACACAGTGAAAACAATTTGTACTGTATGCTAACACAATGGTGCTGAATGGAAAAATCTTCAAACGATATTCCCATCTCAAAAGTGCCGTGCTCTTATCTGAACCGAGCTGGTTTCTATTAGTTGATTAGTATTTAAATCTGTTTATAAAAGTGTGATGGAAAGAATGAGCTGTGCGTTAGCAGTCTTGACATAGCCCCTGTTATGTAGTCTACTAAGCTGGTAAAAACCTTCCCCTCTCTCAGGGTAGCGGTTAGAAGTGACTGAATACAAAGGCGGAGTACAATGACAATTTGGAAACTTCTGCCACTTCTCAGGCAGAGAATGCTTCTTGGCAAAGGGATGAACTGTTCTTACTCAGGGGGCATAGATTACAAGCAGAAAGGCTATTTCTAGTCCAAGCTATTCTCTTTGTAATCTTTGCTAATGGATCCAGGAGAAATCAAATAAGTGTTTTGCAGAACATCCATGAGAAGAGCTGTTATATTGGAAGCAGTAATATGTACGCTCATCTCTCTGAAGACTTCTACTTATTACATGAATATAGAGAGTAAGAAAAATGAGAACTTTCTGACTGAACTAGACACTTCAACACAGCACAAGAATTCATCCCTACCTTGAGATGAAATAGTCTTCTAGCACGTAGAGCTTCTACTGGTGTACGAAAGGACCTGTTGAAACAAATGCTGTAGTTGTTTAACAGATAGACTTTGTGCATAAAGTCTGATCTTCTAGGAAACAGCCTGTTTCTAGGCAGTATTCTCAAAAAGGTGATCTTATTTTAGTGAAGATATAAGAAAGGCTTAGGATAAAAACTGTCACAATGGAAAAGATTGAACAGTCTCACAAAAAAATAAATTCTAATGTGCATGAAAGAGCAAAGAATAAAAAATTTCCTATTCTTGGTCAAAATTTTTGCCAACAAGAAATAATGCCAAGAAATAGGGTTCAAAAAGAAAAAAAAAGTTGGTAAAATGAGGGGAAAGAAGCACTGTTAAAGTATTGCACAGTTGTTCTGAGAAGCATAAGTGTTATCCCTCTGTTCCCGATTCATCAAAGACCTCAGAAACATGCATTTGACTGTGTATGTTTATTTTTAGATTAACTTTTATGACAAATCCACCCCTGAAGAGAGAGCTGATCAGAAGTCTGAGCAACTGTTGCAGTGAGATCTCTCTCAAAGTATGTGTTGGGTTAGTAGAACACTAATTGCCAATGAATAACAGAATAGTTGGCAATAAAAACTCAATATGAAAAGCTGTCCTCAAACTCCAGGCATGACAATCTTCTGCTGAAATAAACTTGTCCTCTACCCTGCCCAAGTTGTATAGTGCCATTAAAGATTTATCTTTTCTTGTGACTAGGTATTAAATTATAAAGAGAAGGCTAGAAGATGTTATATAAAGACCGAAGCTACTGTTTCAGTGTCTCATTCCGGCACTGCTCACCAGCTGATTTACTTACTCCCTGTGCCAAATTACATAAGGGGATATTGAAGAGACAAAAGTGTTTTTTCTCTGTGTTTGTGACTGGTGATAAATGCCCCTAAAAGAAGTTTCCTGAGACCCAGAGGTGTTTTAGTCTCTCTTAGATGTTTATTATTTGTAGCTGAGGTGAAGAGCTTTTATTTTCAAGTGTGAAATAGCAATGGTGAAGTGTCTGAGAGGATGCAGGTTTTTTTTATTTGCTGAAGGCAGAAGAAACTTGATGTCAAGTGCTTTTAGCATTTGTACTCCTTGCTTGTAAAGTAGTTAGTGGTATCCCATATGACAATGGGCTTTGTAAAAGCCATTGCCTTCACTAGATGATGTTTTCTTCACCATTACAGGGGAAAAAAAAAAAATTGAGTATGTATATACTGTTTAAAAGGGAAAAAAGAAAACAAAAATAAACAATAAAAAAACCCCACACCACCCCACTCACCTCCCAAAACCCTTCATGCTGGCAGTGTTAGTCACCATAACAATTAAAGCAACACAAAAATGTATATTCTTACTTGTTTGTTTTCAGATGCTGATGTTGAAGGAAGACCACAGAACATGCAGCCAGATTTTGCCAGGGACAAATCTTCAGGATCAATACTTGGCAAGCTTACAAAGCTCCCAGTGGTTTAGATGCTAGACTAAATGAAACTCTATTTAAGGTAAATTGCCTTAATTGAGAACTGCTGTCTCAGAAAATCCAAACTGGGGCCTGCTTGTCAGAGGTAGTTAAGTACGGATGTTGTAGGTAGTCAAAATTGGTCCAGTACAAACCATGTCTGGCCAATGCATAAGAGAAATGTAAGTAAAATTACAGAATTGATCATGAGAAGGGCAGAGCAGCAGTATGTTTGGGCTTTCTTCTCTACATCTCCATCTTGCCAAAAGTTCATATGCCACTTCTGCAGTTCTACTCCAGTTGCAGGAAATAAGATAATTTATTCCTGATACTAAGCTCTTAAAATTGAAAAAAATTTCCCTTTTTCTGCTGCTTCTGTTGGGGATATAAACTCATTGTGTCCTTCACAGTTGTGTGCTAGAGCTGTTCTGTTGGCTAGTGCGACCTTTTGGATTGTTTCACAAGGTGCAAAGAGCTTCCTTCAGGGGTAGAACATGTCTTTGTCACCCACCAGGCCAGTAAGACCTGAAATAATAATACACAATATGGGGATGTCCCTTGTCTTACGGAGAAATTAATGAGGGGCACATGCAGTAGATATTCCATCAGTGACTAAATAGTTGAACATGTGGGGATTTTGGATGCTTAACTATTACACAGCAACCAAATGCAGTGTTGGTCTGAAAAACAAAAAGAGCTAAGAATTCATGTTGCTTGATCCCATTTTTACTGGTATTTCTTGTGGCCTGGGGCCATTTTTGTTGGCTCACTTTCCTCTTCTGTAAAGGGGGCATAATTCTCAACACCTGTACTATTTCATAAGCATGTTCTAAAACTTGGGTAAAGTGTTAGTTGAGAGCGCTTGTAAAGCAAATGAAGATTTACTGGTGAGCAGTGCTGCTTTCATTCTAGACACGCTAATTTATGAAGACTGTACGTGCTTATTAAGATGACAAGCCAGTGAGCTGAAGATTATAAAACAGAAACAGGGGTCCCTTCCGTATGCATTTGTCTAAAAATCAGTAGGAAGGAATAGAACAACTAAAGAAAGCACTTTAAAACCAAATTTCTCATTCCCTATTGTTTCACTAGATATCAACATCTACTTAAATCTGCCATAAGGCTAATATTTCAGCAAAATTATTATGTTCACAAAGCTTGCAGGAACAAATAAATTATCATGAGATGAGATAAGTCTTTGCCTCTAAAACTTAGCATTTTTATGCATGTGAAAAGTAGTTATTTTCTTGCTACTTTACCAGGAAATAATTGTTTGCATCTCTGAAAGTTTTGAACTGTTTCTGTTTGTGACTCAAGTTCTGACTCAAAACTTAATCTGAGTGCCATCATTCCCATATCGACCTTCTCGTTAACTTTTTTTTCCAGTGCATTTTACAGTGTTTTGCCTTTGCTCTTTTTTCTCACCACTTAAAAGCATTAGTTTGTTTGAAACAGTCACTCTTCCAGCTGAACAGATGCAAGCATCGCATAAAAGCTCTGAGGAATGTTCCATGGCAGCATCTGGTGCTTCGCTTTAAAGTTTATTTTTAACATGAAATAGTTATGAGCGTTCATTTGTAACTGAAATGCTGTCTTCTCAAAGCAACACAATTAGGTCTGACCCTTCAACAGGAGTGGGGAAAAAAAAATGATGACATGCGTTTTTAAGGTAGAGATGTTACAGGCAAGCCAGTGACTGCTTTGTTATTCATCGCATGTGTGTGCAGTGGTGCATATCTATGTACCTCAAATATCTTATATGCTAACACTTTCCTCGAAGTCAGGTCGTGTCACGAGGGCTGCATCTTCAGAACCAAATCTTATCAAAAGCTTTGGCAAACTTTTATTTTTTAAGTTTTTTTTGGAAAGTGTTTCTTTATTCTACTTGATGGTCTACTTGAT
Organism: Ardeotis arabs; assembly: GCA_011801015.1. NCBI lineage: Eukaryota > Metazoa > Chordata > Aves > Otidiformes > Otididae > Ardeotis > Ardeotis arabs. The sequence continues at coordinate 25,529 of JAAGAY010144098.1, forward strand.
GGAAATGAGGTGCCTTTAATAGGAAATTATCTCCTTTATAATTTTACTGTGACATCACAGTGTCATTGGAATTGTTGCTACTATCGTTGTGGATAAAACAGCTGTCAGAAGGGTAGTTATGATGACATAAGATGAGAACTGAGCGCCTGGGAGACAGGAGGGAGGCAATGAAAATGGCTTTGTGGCAGTTCATAGCCTCTGGGGAGTCAGTTCGGGCTTCAGCATGGCTGGTGCACTGCGGGGAAAAAATCGTTGGGGCTGCCAGGGTGCCACAGAGCTGCTCCCTGCCGCACTCCCTCAGCTGTGCCGTCTCCTTCAGGGCTGAGACAGAGAGAGAGAGAGAGAGAGAGAGAGAGAGGACCCTTTTGCTGCCTGGAGCCGAGTGGCAGTTCCCATCATTCAGAGATGAATCCGGGAGCGTGGCTTACAGCAGTTTTCCAGTCCTTTGGTGCCAGGGCTGGTGGAGTAGGAGAGAATCTCCAGCCCGTTATTTCCAAGGACTGACAGGAAACATATTAAAGCAGATGTCTTGCGTTTTAACAAAGTTTCAGTGAGTCATCCGCATGCCCTTAGGCATTCAACACACCAGACAGCTTTTTAATGGCTGTGGCATCTTGCTCACAATCCAATGTTATGCACGCGTTCCATATAGTTAAATAAAAACCACATTTTCAGCCCGGGAAGGTTTTGCTAACCTTGCTGGAAATTTGCTGTGTAACTGAGGAGATGGCATAAGAAGGCAATGCCTGGTACAACCTCCATCTGATCTGGTGTTAGCAACCAGAATCTGATTCTAGGCTGCAAGTGGCATCACTGTAGCAATCTCTTGGGCCACCGGCATTTGTTGTCTTCAAACAGCCCATGTAGAGAAAAGGCTTTTTGTGAGCTGGCTGGCAGCCTGTGCAGTATGGTACGTATGCAGCTGTGCACTACACACATTTTCCCCTTCTTTGTCCCAACATGCCTCTCAGGGACTGACTCAAAGTGAATTAAAAGAAGAGCAAGATGTTATCCAGATTAGTATTTCAGCTGTTAACAGCAGTGAGCTGGTTTTTCTTCTATGGGTGCAAAAATGAATGTGCTAAATCAGGTAAAACATGGTCAAGATGCATTTGACAGCTCAGTGCCGCAGCTACTGAGGGCAATAGGCAAGTTCCTCTTTTCCATCTGGCCTTTTGAAACTCACCTGCATCTTCCTCCTCCTCTTGTCAGTAGAAGTACAGCCCCATGTGCTGCAGTCTCCAATTAATACCATCTAATTAGTATTTTACGCTGAATGGAAGCAGAACAGGAGCACATGTACCCAGCCAATGATTTAGCTACTGAAAGGTCGAGGGAAATATTTACACACAACCATGGCCTGCACAGCTGATAACGAACAGCCCTAGCTGCTTGGTCCCGTACTTCTGGCCTGCCACGAAGCCTGCGTATGGAGCTGTGATTTCTGTATCAGCAGGAACAAAGCAAAGCCTCATCTTAAATATTTGCCTGGATGACTGCAAAACATATGGTGTGTTTCATACATCTGATAACCTAATGTCATTACTTGATATGAAACTATTCTTAGGAATAAACCCTGGCTAAATCAAAATATGTTACAGAAGCATGAAAAAAAAAAAAAAGATTTAACAGTGCCAACTTGTATGAGAAATAAGTGGAGAAATTTATGACAATATTATATCTAAACTGAATCTTATTCTGTTGCAGAGCTAACCTTGGACTAGTATAATTTGGTGTTTTTATAGGCATACTTTCCCTGTTTCACACAAAGAACTCAATCACTTCCTTTTAAAAGATAAATTAATGTTTTTTCCAGCTAGACTCCCTACTTATTCTGTAAAAATAGTTCTCATCAAATGTCATTGTTACTTATGATTATTATCCCAGACTGTCCAAAGACACTGTTAAGTGCTATGCTGCTCAGTATGTTTATAGAGGGCCATAACTTTAGAGACTGCTTCACAAGTGCTGCTGTTTGGTTTGGTTTTGTTTTCTTATGTGGTCTCAAACTACGCACACTGCCTTTTTTACTAAGATGCATCCATTTTAGCAGTACAGTCCATGCACTGCTGGTTAAGCAGCCTCGAAACTGGGAGTTATTTCAGGTAGAATCAAGCAGCAGGTGTGCTTCTTCTCCAAGGAAACAAGGCCTCGTAGTTTCACCCTTTGATTAACTTCAGAGGTCTACTTCAGAGGTCTACTACTTTGTAGTAGACCTTGAGCCTTGAATAGACTTCTCTGAACTGCATGGAAACACTGCACTGCCTCAGTGTTGCTGAATTTCTGATGTTTGCTTTCTCAGATTTTCTGAAGTCCTGCAGAGAATTCGCATCAAATCCTAAATCAATGGAGCAGTGATCTCACTTTCACCTACCCTGGTATTGGACCTTTTCTCTTTGAAATCTCAAACTGCTGCAGCCTGTCCTGAAAGGCTTTGACTTGCAAATACTGTTGCTGTATTGGAAACTGAAATCTTGCCATGTAAGAGGATGGCTTGTCCTCTTATGTATACTTTAATTTGCATTGTTATCAAGGAGAGGGAGGAAAGTCTGAAATCAATGGAAATCTAGTTTATTGCTGTTATTGTAAAACTGAAGAGAAATCATTGCATACACATCTGCTTTTCCAAAGTTTGACAGAATATAACAGAATATAACATCGAGGTTGCCTATAGGAATGCCTTATGCCAATGTGCTTTACTGACAGTAATGGGGAATCAACTTGTGTGACTTTAAGAGCCACACTGGTGGAAAGTAAAAACATGATCCAGATGAAGCCTTCCTTGCTGTTGAATTGATTTGCTATGGAAATGGAAACAACAACTCTTTCCAGTGTGTTGCTTGTGAGTTGTTCTCTTGCTGTGAGAAGAGGGTATGTTCATGTTGTATTAGCCATCAGGCAGTGTAACTTACTCTATATAGTGTATTTCTTTGGCTTCCTTCTTTGGTGTGAAACTAAAAGGAGTACCAAAGCTCCTACAGACTATAGTAAGCAAATTTATTAGAGACAATGATGTACTTGACATTTTCTAAGATGCACCTGAATGCACAGGACGGTGACACCTCTGCATTGTGGTTGACGGACAGCTTCATCATTACATCCTATACCAGAATTTTAAATATGTTAGCTTTAACAGACATATTTGAATCCAAACTTTTTTTTTTTTTGCATTTGATAGCAAACAGTCTCCATTTTTTATTTATTTGACAGTCCAAAGATGGTCAGGAAACTTAGGTTTGCTGTTTTTTGGCTAGGACCTACTTTCCATTCATGCTGATGACTAACAGGACTCATTAGTTTCAATATTTTCCTGAAGGAAAAAAATACTCAAGACATAAATTGCATTTACTCTGAACAGAAACCGGCTCAGTAAAGTCCTTGAAGACACTGTGGTAGGGTGATACTTTGAATGTGTAACTCCCATCTTTTTTATATCAAATGTGGGTAAAGGGATATTGGCGTGCAGCCCACTAACATCCTTAATCATTGAGATCCTGCTCAATACAATTAGGGCTGCTAGAAACAGGATCTTTGTCTTGAAAACAAAACAAAACAAACCCCACACAAACACTGGACTGATTCAGCAACTTCGTGTATATATATATACACATATATATATATACACGAAGCCTGAAGGATCAACAAAAGGGCTATGAATGAGGAGAAACTTCCTAGGGCATCTGTAAACTCCTTGTCACTTGATAGTAATGATATAGAAAGTCTGCACAAATAATACAGCATATAAGTATCTCTAACATTTGTGGAAATTCTACGATTGTTAGAGTAAGTGAATTGAAAATGCTAATAGGAAGAGTAGTATGCTTTGAGAATGCTAAGTAAGCAATGGAAAGATTGTGAAGTTTCAGGAAAACCTGGATATCCTAGAGTTATTAGTAAATTCTGCCCTGGGTTTGAGTTCAAATGTTTTTGTGCACACAGCATTAAGTGGAAAATAACTTAATCAAGATGCACCATGCTGACTTCATCTATTACATAAATTACATTAGCTGTGGAATCTGTTAACTGTATTACAGAGAAGAGCAATATTATCCACAATGTTTATGCTTGAGCTGTTTGGAAAGCAGCTGCTGCTTTCCAATGTTAACTGGGAAAGAAATTTTGTGGAAAGGAAATTTTGTGGAAAGGAAAATTAAAGAGAATCTTGACTATAGAATGAATTATGTGAACAAAACCTGCCATGAAAGACTGCCAAAAGACAACGTCAGAAAGAATGACCGAAAAAAAAAATCCTCCAGTGATTTGGGAGTGAATAAGTACACTTGATTCAGGCAGAATGGGGCTTACAATCAAGGTTTCCTACATCACCACTTGAAGTCCTAAGCAAAAGGCTGGTTAATAGTGTGTGGTGAAATATGTCTATCTGTGAGGTTTTCCCTCCAGAGTTGAAAAGGCTTCAGTTTCTAACTAACGTAGAACATGAACACCTTTTGATATATGAATTAGAATAGGACAGAATTATTTAATCTCTAACTCTACGCGGAGGACCAAAGAATTGTTTGCTATGCACTTGCAAATGTCCAAACAATCTGCAGTTATTGTGCATTGAAATTAAGTGTGTTCTGACTCTGAGCAGAAAGACTAGAGGGATAATTCTGTCAGATATCACCAGTTCTTTAATGCCCTTTAGCTTTTGATTAGAACTGTCACAGTTTACCAGAAAGAGGTGCAACTGGAAGCATCTATCTCATCTCATACACGTAATAGGTAAAATTTGAAGATCATTAACTTGTAGCATGCACAATATATGTCCATTTTTCCTTAGAACTGAGGGTCCCAGATCTGTATGACAGGTGTCCATCTCCTATATATTGTGTTCTGCCAGCTGAGTGGAAATTAATCCACTTCCATTGTGTGAGTCACAGTAAGTGCTACGTATGTATTTAATACTTAAACTTTGTAAGAATTGGCTTGAAAGTAGCAGAAAGTTTTTAGTTTTGGAGCCATTTCCTGAAATGTGCATCTGGGATATTGTTACTGAATATATTTTGGCTAGAGGCTCTACCTGAGTGCATTTGCATTAGGAAGATGTTCTTACTAAGTTTAATTTTTCTCTTCCCTCGCCCCCCGTCTCCATTTGCTTACGTTCTTAGTAATTGCTGTACAGAGATCTCCTCTTCCATATTATTTGAATAGGTACCCAGTGGGATAGGTCTGATGTTTTGTGGATCCTAACATCCAGTAGTAACCTAATCACTTTGTGGAGAGGTACAAATTTATGTTATGGGGTTTGAGGTTTGGTTGTTTGTTTTTTTTTTTTTTAATACCATCACTTCTGATAGACATCCTTGAATTAGCACTTGTCAAATTCATTAGGGAACTGGTGTTTTTTTGCCAAACAGCAGATTTGGTTAATAAATGCCTTCAATTCTTTTCAAATCTTTTAAAATATTATTTTTGTGTTTATAAATGTGATTTATTTGCAAATCGGGTAAGCTGACAAAAACTGTCTTTTGCCAAGGAAAAGTGAAATATAACAGCAAGGAATGGAATGAGTTGAAAGATGAGAAGCTGAGGTAAAGGACTGCAACATTCAAGTTGTAGACTTGAATGAACTTTCTTCCCTTTCTTATGCCCTAAAAAAATCTTTTGGCATTCATTTATTTTGCACCTTGTTTAGACTATCTTCCTTGCCATTTGATATGACTGAAATTCCAAGGACATTAGAGAAGACTTCTGATTTTTATGCAAGTGACTTGCCAAGAACATTTCTCTGCTGTTCTCACTCTACATCATTATTATCTGGACTAAATTTTATTTATCAACTACAAAGAGGTCCTGATGCAGGTTTCCACCCTGTCTACTATACACTTTCTCAGCTTTCAGAATAATATCTCCCTTTATACTTAATGCAGAAAGAAAGAGGGACTCATCTTTCTGTACAAATCAAGAAACTGGAGTGCTCTGAATTCAATTCCATGTCCTGGAGGCAATGTCTAAAGTAAGAGAGCATGAACTTAGTTACCCAAGCTAAATGCCTGAAGGTAACAATCCCATAATACCACTGACTTCTTTAAGAGTTGAGAGTATTAATTAGCACTTAAGAAGCACTCAGTTCTAAGAGCTCCATCTGCTATTGAATAACCAGGATAACCCTACAGCAAACAAGACTTACTTTCAGAGCACTTGTGCTTTACAGGTATTTTCTTTTTCCTGCAGGAAGTGCAACTTATTTCACCAGGACAACCTGAGCTAGATCTACTGCAAAGACGAATGCAACCAACTCTCAGCTCTACAGTCACTGTCAAGCTGCAAACACTGCTATAGGGCAAGGTCACTGAGGACATGGCTGTCCTCTTCTTTGCCCTTCTCTCTCTTACACAATAAATGTGGAAAGACAGACTTTTGCAAGGATCTTACACAGTCTAGTGAATTTTAAATAAGCTACAGACTACAGTGTTTAAAACTGTTCTAAATGTCTACCATAAATTTCACCTTACACATAAGCATCTAAAGGATTATTTTTTTTTTTTCTTACAGGTTAAGAGGTGTCTGTAGGAGGAATGGGGGGGAAATGGGATTATATGCAATGCTGTTGCTGCTATAAAGCTGAGCCTTGCAGGCTGCCTGAAAGAGTAGTAAGTGAGTACAGGAAAACAAAAAGAGTATGCTATAGCTGTCATGAACCTTAAATGAGAATTATTCCTGTGAGCAAAGCATTTTCTTTGAGCAATAGCTCTTGTCTAAAAGTGATACGCTGGGTGCCATTGGATGCTTACCAAAAATCCTGTTTGGCTATTGGCTTTTGAGTCACAGGGACTGTGGTCCTCTACTGCAGGCAGGGCCATTCCTGATGGCATTGCTTGGGCAATCCAGGGGGATACCTCTGGGATTTATGCACATAGGCTTTTGTGCATAGCTGCTCTCACTTTTCAGCAATGACATATGCATGCTAGAAAGACTGCAAGAAGAAAGATGGGAGTATGTCTGAGATGTTGCTGTTTTTCTTGTTATGCAGTAAAGAAAGTTGAGTATCCATGAGTGTGCGCGTGATCCTAAACACGCATGGATTAATGACTGATAAAGAGGTAAGGGTGATAATGCAAATCATCCCATCTAGTGACTGTTGTCTGAGGGTTGATCAACCCTTTACCCGGTTTTGGCTTCCACGTTCAGTAAGTGCTCATATAGCTGGAAGTACAAGTGATCATTGTTTCTGTGTGCATGTTACAGAGAGCTACTGGATTTATTTTTTTATGTTGTTTAACTGTTTTCCCCAGTATGGGTCTCCTTACTGCCACGCAAAGGTTTTTTCAGTTATGTTTGAAATGGAGCAACACTCTATCAGCTCTGAAACCAGAGCTAGCAAAACTAAGAGGAAAAAAAAAAGATAGCTGTCTTGCTCTCTATGAACATACGGAGCTGTTTCTCCCTGAGAGGCAGCAGCTGCCTGCGTGGAGATGATAGCACTGGGTTTGCTCTGTAGGGCTCAAAGTGATTTTGTCCAGGCAGTATGGGCATCTCCCCCACTTGCTAGTGAGGTGCCCTATTTATGTTCTTGATATCAGTCATGATACCTTAAATGCTTGCCTGTGTAGAGAAAAATTGAGGGAGAAATGGCAATTGCCAAGACAGCATGACTCTCAGATTCAGTTAATATGCCTGGAAGCCCAAGGATGAATATCTTCAGAAACTGTGTGAGTACTTCAGAGCTAAAGATGCAGACGTGAGCTAAGTGTGATGTGATGTCTGCACACGATCTTATCTCAATGCTCTTGGAGAGAAAAGGGGGATTTTTTTTTCAGTTGGTGGGAATTTGATACCTAAGTCTCCCAAGTACTTGTTGGAAATCTTACTACAAGGCTTATCTGCTTAGGCATGCATTCAGCAAAAACTATTTTTGTTTGGGGGGTTTTCTGGGAGGGGATTTTATCTGACTAAGGATGGGAGAGGGCTAGGTTCCAAGTTTCAAGATTTTCTAAATGTTGTAACAGACTCACTCTACTTATTACAAAAAAAAATATAGAGAAGTGGAGCTAACAAAATGTACTTTAAATAAATGGCTGCCTCTCTGAAGAATTCTGTTGCCAGTTAGAAAACATTCCTATGTATCTTATGGACACCTAAGACTTGGTGAAATTGTGTGGCATGACTACAGCAACTTTTATTTTCTCATGATGTACAATATTTTATTTTACCTGTGGGCAAAACATGTAACCTGTTTGTATAAGTCACACAATGGAAATGGAAATGTATTCCCTGGAGATACACAATATCTTATCTCTACTCTGGCCAAATATGCAGTCCATATTCAAGTAATTAAATATGAAGAGAGCAGTACTACTTCTGTGAGTGTAATAATACCAACTCTTGAGTATTATCTTTTTTTTTCCCTCCAGATGCTTCTCGATCCTCTTGTTAAAAACATAGGTAACTAAAGTGTGTGTATGTGTTTTTCTACTCTGTAAGGACTGAATAGATAGACCCTTGAGACCCATCCAGCAAACTGCTTTTAGATCCTGAAACTGAAATTGGATTTTGTTCAAGCCACCTCTGCCACTTCCAAATGAGGCAAAAGGACTGAAAAGCTCATGGTAAAAAGCAGATGGGCTAAGAGATAGGCATGAGATGCCAAAAATGTAATCCCTCCTTTCCATTGGGAATGGAAGTATCTCACTTGTTCAGTCGCATTGATTGCCCAGACACCAGACCAGACTGGTGTATGCAAGACTGTTATGCATATGAGAAGGCTCCAGTTCAAATTTTGTATAATATTTCAATGTATTCCTGATGATGGACAGGACTTTTTTCCTTGAAATGTAAATGTACTGGCTAGATGGGTTCCATTTGTCTTTAAATGCCATGAAACATATGCTGAGAGTGTTATCAGTCATAGGAAATTATTTTTCAATTGAACTTAATATTTCCAGAATGCTTGAGCACTCTGTGACACTCTCAATTGGTAATGTTTGTGTGAAGACACCATAATAGCACATATGCAGCATGCTCCACCCATCCATCATACCATCAGGGCATCCATCTGCCTAGTAACCCTTCTCAAATGGGGTAGCTGAGCAGCATTTGTATTCAGATCTCATTTCTGCCTGAAAACAGACAAGTACAAGATGGTCATGTGCAGCGGCTTTAAAAACAAAATCCCTTCTGGATCAGACCTGCTACCTTTGCGGAGATTTACCTCATTGCAGAAAATAGCGAGCAGCCAGCATGAACTCTTGTCTGCAGAATGGAAATATCAAGCTGATCAACATTTCCGCATTGCTAGCAAGATAATCCTTCGTTTGAGCTGCTTATCTGAAATCTGTCTCATGAATCTGATGGGAGGATTTACCCTAGGTAGTTAATTATGGTGTTACTAAAGTTCCTCCTCTCTCCTTATTCCATCACTTTAAGAAAAATCATGCAACTATAAAGACTGTAAACTTCAATTAAAAACAAATGAAACATTACCTAACTGAACACTTAATAAGGCAGTTGAAATTATCGTTTTACTTTTGCCCTGATCTTACTCTTTTCCCCAGATGCTCACTGTTGGTGGCCTCTGTTAGAAAGGAGGACAGTGGGCTGGGTGGATTTTTAGTCTGGGCTCATCTGGCTGTTCTTACAAAGTTGTGGGATTTAGAGGTTTTTTTCCCTTTTTGTAGTACATTGGGCATTTTTTGTTTGCTTGGGTCTTTGGGTTGGGTGGTTTTGTTTGGTGGTGGTTTTGGTTTTTTGTTTGGTGGTGGTTGCTTTTTTTGTTTTGATTTGGTTTGGGTTTTTTTTGTTTGTTTTTTTTTTGTTGTTGTTCAGATCTGACCTAGGGCACTTAGCTGGAGAATTCCTCTGTGTCAGACTAAGCCCTGTCTGTTGTCCTGGCCTGAACTGGGCTCTGTGGGAAGTGCAAAGACAGAATAAAGACATCACCAGATTAATTATTTCTAGGGCATGTGAGAATCTTCTACTCTAACTTAAACTGCAGAGAAGAACCATGGTTAAAGAATTTGTGTTTTATGGTTTTTTGTACCTAACTGAGGCTTATGAGGCATCCTTAGTATGTTTTACAATTTTTAAATGCCACCTTTGACCCCTAATGTGATGATGATAAAGAATTGCAAAGATATTTTGTCATACATGAAGGAAAAGTACCACGATAATATGGGAAGTAGTTTGGGGGTCATTTCTCATGCACATAATAAGTTTTGTCCATGAAGAAATGCTTCACTGGTTATGCAGACTTTTTATCCAACCTCTTTAGGAAGATCTTCTTTAGTTTCTGTTTGCACACAAACTTTTCTTTCCCGTGAGCTCAGGCAGTGAGATCTATATATTTATCTCAGCGCAGCCATGGAAGAAACATCCAGTCCCACTGTGCAAGTGGGTCTGCCTTAGGCCGAGGCTTCTTATGTAGCTCAGCAAAATGTGCATCTCATAAGACATGTGAGAAAAATACTTGAATTCAAGTAATAAAAGGCATTTTCATACCAGAGAAGAGGTACCCATAAGGTTTAAGGTTTACTCAAATAGTTATAAAAACTATCTTTCTTTTACTGAGTTGCTAAACAGGATAGACCTGGATCTCATGCGGTGTTGCTCTGGCCTCTTGGGAAGCTTCCTAGATCATGCCTAACCTGTTGGGCACAGCTTTCCTAGGAAGCTCTCATGTCTGGATGTATTGCCCTGTGCAACACAGCCCCTAGAAAAAAAAAAAAAGGAGCAAAACGTACTAGATTGTTCTGGGCATGAAAAACAATGGAGGGAGAAATGGCTCCTGTCCAATCTCTTCTCCTGTTAAGTCCTAAAAGAGGCTAAAGTTTCTCCTCAGAAGGTTTAAGACTTTGAGGATGTTCTCAAATTGCCTTTCGTAAGCTTTACTCAATTCTGGATGAATCCCAAAAGTTCCACTAAATCTTCAGAAAGTTTTGGACTCTAGTACTTCAAAAGCAGAGGCATAAGTTAATATTACACGAAGGCAGCTGCTCAGGCATTTCTGTGATTTTTTTTTTTCCTTTGCCCCTTCTTCCCACATCCATCAGGCCAAGTGCTACATCATTACCTTTCTCCTGTTCCTGACTGGTGTAAAATTTTTAGTAGCCTTTCGGTATGTAGTCTATAGAGTCTTCCCAAATCTGAACTCATCAGAATGAATCAATGCTTCTGGCTAATCCCTCCAACCAGGGACTCTCCAAGACAAGCTGAAGTGTTGCAAGAGCTGTGCTTAAAACATGACCACAAGCTGTTTTCTTCTCCCTCCTCCCTGGATTTTGACAGTTTTTTCTTGCACAGCATGTAGCATAACTGTTGCACAGGTTCTAGCTGTTTACATCACCATGTACACAAGACCAAGTACTGAGTTACAACAGATTTAATATGAAACACAGCCTCAAATTTTATTTTGCATTTAGTCTCTCCTGAGGCCTGTGCTCAGAGGCTTTACCATCCCTGAGGCAGTAGGGTCCTACGTGTGTGACCAGGGGTTTGACGCCCAGAGAAACTCATCAGTTCATGGAAATGTATGTGGAACTTGCTTGAGATCCAGTTATGTTTGTGGATTTTTTTTGGTTTTTTGTTTGTTTGTTTTTTGGGGTTTTTTTTAACTTGTATTGGTCCTTGCTAAACAGGGTTGTCTTTTATTATTACATTTCATAGCAGTTTTGGTTTTGTATGAAGATGTTATTTCCTTAGGCTATCTACTTAACTGCAGCTGCTATCTGTGCCTGGAGATATCAGAAGAAATGACATTATGGCTCAGCAGCTTAATCTCTGGTTTCGATTTCTTCTGTATTTACCACCAGGCCCTTTGGGGCCCTTACGCTACTGCGATTGAGTAGATTGTTTAAAAACTACTAAAAAAAAACCCCATGCAGTGGCTGCTTTGTTTCCCCTTAACTGTTTTTCATAGTTGGTGGCAGGAAAGTTCCTTGCTACTCCCTTATCTTAGGTTTCTGTAGTGAATTGATCAGAAGCAGTGCTCCCTCTGAACTTGTTCCAGTTTGGCAGAGCTCAGCTGTTCCTGAGTCACCGCGATTCCCGGAGGAATTTTTTCTGACTTCAGATGTGAGGTGGGCAATTTCTCCCTACTATGGGCATTTTGTAAACTGTCCCTAACGAGAATCAGGCTCTCAAAAAGACAGTGGAAAGGCACTGTTGTTCAGCCACACTCTGAGGTTATAGAGTCCAAAAATACAGACTAGCTCTGACTCCAGGACACTGCGCTGAACTTTCTGCTGTCTGTGTTGTGCTTCACTGAATGAGATACTCGCTCTAAGTGCATATTCCAGATACCTCTGCCTGCTGGGGTCAATATGAATCTCCTTACATGAGTGTTTTAACACATGTTGTTACTTATGCATTCTGTGTGTGTGTGTTTTTTCTCATGGCCACTGATTTGCTTTCCCACAGACAAGATCTAAGTGTATTCCCACTATGCCAGCAAATAATCAAACTAAACCTTTCACCAAGAAGTAATGAAACCAGATGTAATACTTCTTGACAGATAACTCTACTGGCTTCTTTTCCTAGAAGCCTCTAGATACAGAGCAGATCAACCCGGGATAACATCCGTAAACAGACAAAGACTCTGCAAATTGGAAGTTTTTCTTAGTGGCTACCAACGTGGGGTAAGCAAAAATAACAACATACTGTAAAATAACAAGCAGTAAGTCCTTGCAGTTGCTAGAGGATGTGATACCCTGCTGATAGTCTGGGAAAGTGATAGTTTTATGAGGGTGGTGAAGCACTGGAACAGGTTGCCCAGAGAGGTGGTGGAAGCCCCATCCCTGGAAACATTCAAGGCCAGGTTGGATGAGGCTCTGAGCAACCTGATCTAGCTGGAGATGTCCCTGCTCCTTGCAGGGAGGTTGGACTAGATGACCTTTAAAGGTCTCTTCCAACCCAAACTATTCTATGATTCTGTGAAAGCACTCCAAAGTAACAGACCTTAACTAAACCACAAAATCACCCCCACCCCAAAAGAACCCCACCCAAACACTGTGTGTGGTTTGGACAGTGAGGTGCACTTGTCTGACTGTCCCTCTCAAGTTCTAACTGTAGGCCAGGCAGGGTTGCTTGCTGGCAAGAAAGTAACTCCTTTTTTTCCCCTTCCTTGAGTCTCTTTTGGAGTTTCTGATTCACTTCCTTATCTCCTAAGACACAAAGAAAACTCAATATATATGTAGCTATTGCTGCACACTCTCTGGGAAACACTGGCAAATGTGGGTGTTCACTCTCTTCAGTTCTCATGGGGAATTTTCCTTCTTCCTCTCCACCAACAGGTGGAGCAGAGACCTCTTGCCTATGCTGCTCTTGACAGGAACTTTTCCTTAAAAACAGTTCACCTGTTTATCTCCCCAGAAATGATCCCAAATATTTATGTTATTTCCCTTAGCCTTTTTTGCCAACTTGCTTTTATCATTTGTGTGTCTGTTCTCCTCCACTGGCAGAATGCAAATATACCAGATGGGACCAATTGTCAAGGTCTTTTTTGCTCTCCTACTAATTATTCAATTGTTGTAATACAAACTTCAGGGCACATGTACAAGAAAAAAATTAAAATACAATTAAAAAGTAAATTAAACATTTACTCTTTAATGTATGTATTCCTATATTTTGTGTAGGAAACTTTCTGCCAAACTAATGCTTTGATCCTAAATTACCGAAAGCATCCTTACAAATTGCCAACAGATCCAAATAGCACGTAAAAAGGTTGCACAACATACACATTCCTAAAAATTAATGTTTAACAATAGAGTGCCACTATTGAGAAGATATCTGTAACCAGTGCTTGTTTATAAGGAACCCTTTGCATATCTCTGGCAGTGAAGAGCAAATCTCAACAAAATTTACACTTGAGTTATACCTACAGTTGTTCAACTCTTCTAATGCAGGGGAAAGCCAGCTTCCTGCAACATGAGCATGTGAACTCAGAAATTATCCCAGGGGACTTTTTGTTCACCACTCCTTTATCTGTAATTTGGTTTTAAGTATCCCAAATAAGGTGGCTGCATTTCAGTTGTATTTTTTCTTGTGCGATTACCTTAAAACAAGCATGGATGTTCAGTTGTGACACTGAGGTTGCACTCATGAAAATACATATAAACTTCAGGAAAAGCAGGATTAGGTGTACACACATGGGCACATACTTTGTCTGTGTTTGCTGAGATCAGCTTGGGCTCCCTGATGTAGGATTAACAACTCCAAAACATTGAGGCCAATGTACCATTATAGTATTCAAAGATAAACACAGGGATGAAAGGGTATTGATATCTCAACAGGCCAAACAATTTAAAAATGGAAATATTTTAAAAGTGCCTTTTATTTTCTCCATGGCTACAATAGGTAGCATTTTGCTTGCCTGTATTTGGACGTCACCAGTGGATCAGGGCTGATGGGCTGTGACCTCTAGAAGTTAATATGTTACACAGCAATAACACAAAAGAGCATTAAGCCACCAAATGCTGGAATTGGTACCACCTCTAGAGCGTTTCAAGTCCAAGCGACTTAACTGCGCCCCCGTTTCACAGTATGTGGTGTACGGTGCTGGGCTGTCACTGCTGCTTGAAGATGTCACTGCACCACCTCCAACCCCACCTCTCATCAAACCAGGAAACCAATCTGGGTTAGCAAAACTAGCAGTCTAAATTAAGTTTCATTCCATGTACCCAGCATTATTAATAATTGCTCAGAGCCAAGGAGTCTGTTGGAGTCTGGGACTGTATTAAGTTATTTTAATACATTGCCCTTTTTTCTTCCTAGAATCTCCTTGTTTGCTTCCTTTTCTAACTAATGAGGTAGACTACACTGCCTTAATATATCCTTAGACTACATGCCCTCCATCCTACATACCAGTGGTAGCAGGATCCTCTCGAAAAAGAAGAGTGCAGTCATTTCATGAAAACACTGCTCTTGTTGTTGAGAGGTAACCCTCCTGCCAGGAGGTGACTGGCAGCAGACAAGGTCTGGGCTCAAATCAAAGGGAGTTGCTCCGAAAGTGGTGATTTGAGGCCACACCTGGACAACTGGGAAAATCCTATTGAACTAGCTGATTTTTCTTACTGGCAAACATGAATCAAACAGTTAACAAATTTTTTTGTTGTTGTTTTTGTAAGAACAAAAAACTGACCAGGCAGACAAACAGAGCGATAGTAACTGACTTATAGTTATTCTTTAACTTTAATAGCTCATAGTCTTTTCCTCTAAGGAAGTAATTTCTGGGCAAGACCTTTTTCCATCATCCGCAGTCAGTGGAAGCTAAGTTTTGTCGGGCAATAAACTGCCATGTGAAGCGATGCTCTGCAAGCTGCTCGGCTCCCAGTGGCTGTGCCTCCGGCTGTTCCCTCTCCGCAGGCCCTGGGGGCTCTGCCAAGAGCCCCTCTGCTCCTAACCCAGCAGAAATTGTTTTTTCTGCCTCCTATGCTTACACACTCCACAGCACAAAATCTTGTGACCCCCCCCCAAGCGTAACTGCTAACCTTGCACCCACTGCTGGACATGAGCTATTGCCTTAGGCTGGGATGGCCATTTACCCAGATACATTTCACAATGCTACAAAGTAGTTACAAAACCATAAATATTATTTTTATAGCTGCAAACTTTTCTCCAGTTTGTAAACTCAGTTTCTCAGCAATGCCTATCAAGCGGAGTAACACAATGTACAAAAATGATACCCAGGGGAAGTCTACTGGGGCTTTCTGTTTGCCTCCCCCCCACCCCACTGGATGGCAAAGGAGCCCTGCTCTGGTGGGGCCTCCCTCCCTGCTGGGATTGAGAGGTGTCTGGGGTGGGGGTTGTTCTTTGGTTTTTGGGCCCAGGCATCAGGTTCAGAACTCGAAGGGACTGAATTAAGGATCATTCTGCTGTCTAGGTGTTTTTCCTTTATTTTTTTTAACCATTGAGTGCCTGGGTGTACAAGAGACAAAAATACAAGTCCTTCACAAGTGGCTGAAATCCTTCTGCCGCTGACACAATAGGTGAAACTGCTGGTGGGTTCAACCTGGCTGCTGCAGCTCATCAAAGCAGCCATGAGCTCAGGAAGTCAAAGTCCCTTTGCTTATTTTTGCACCTCTCTCTCATCGAAACTGGAAGCTCCAATAATAAATCTACCCAGGGCGTCCTTTCAGCTGCCTGCTGGAGCTTCACTTTTATGATGGTGTTAGCAGGATCTTTCATCGTCCGCCTCCCCGGAGCGTCCTTTTCATGCCCACGCATTTTGTTCCTATTTGAAGTAAGAAGTAAAAGCTGTTTGGTTTTGCTTAGACCATAGCTGGGAATTATAAATGCAGACACCATGATTAAAATAAAACCAGCCTGTTCTCTTCTCCGGGAAGCAGCAACACTGCTCACTTCACCACCTTGGGAAAGGAGTTCATCTCTCCTCCCAGAGCTGCTGATGGGGAATTTGGCCCTATGTCGCCGGGGGGGCGGTGACAGAGGCCTCCCAGGGGAGGGGTGCTGTATACAAACGTTCTAAAGCCTAATTCTGCAATAGGACCTCAGGGAAATTTTGTTGTTTTGGTTTTGTTTTGTTTTTCTGCTGATTCCTCTGTTCCCTTTCTCAAACATTAGTCCTTTCCAGGCTTTAATCCAATAATTGAAATGTTATTAAGACTTTCATTGGCTGTTTTTTTGTTACACACTGTCACAAGACAAGAAATCATGCTTATCAAAATTTCCTTCCCTGAGTTTTCCATAGCCTGTTTTTCGATCATACCATTGCTCACCAGCCCACTGCAGAACCACTGATTTCATTTTGAGCTTCTCTGATAAAATTTAAACAAGGGAGGAGTTCCTATCTGTTTTGTTGGTTCCATTGTTGGACTCTATTCTGTTTCCCTTGAAAAATCCTTCATTTAGGAATAAGGAAACTGAATCATGAGGTTCAGTTACAGGTTGACCTCAAATGCCCTCAGTTTGTCAATGACGAATTCAATATTCTGACTTATACGCGCTAACACAGATACCCAAATCCCCACTTGGGCACTCAGGAATCACAAAGCAGTTTGAGTTGGAAGAGGCCTTTAAAGGTCATCTAGTCCAACCCCCATGCCATGGGCAGGGACACCTTCCACTAGATCAGGTTGCTCAGAGCCCCTGCCAACCTGGCCTTGAACACTGCCAATGATGGGGCATCCACGTCTCTGGGCAACCTGTTCCAGTGCCTCACCATCCTCATTGTAAAGAATTTCTTCCTTATGTCCAATCTAAGTCTACTCTCTTGTAGTTTAAAACCATTACCTCTCGTCCTATCACAACAGGCTCTGCTAAAGAGTTTCTCCTTGTCTGTCTTATAAGCCCCCTTTAAGTACTGGAAGACCGCTATCAGAGCTCCCCAGAACCTTCTCTTCTCCAGGCTGAACAACCTCAACTCTCTCAGCCTGTCCTCATAGGAGAGGTGCTCCAGCCCTCTGATCCTTTTTGTGGCCCTCCTCTGGACTCACTCCAACAGGTCTATCACTACCTTGTGCTAAGGGCCCCAGAGCTGGATGTGGTATTCCAGGTTGGGTCTCAGGAGAAGCCACAGGCATCTGGAGCTTCCAAGTAAGTCAGTATAGAAAAAAAAACACACCTCAAAGAAACCAAAGCTCTAGAATCATAAAATTATGTATGTATGCATAAATAGACACATTTTATAGTCTATGTTATATCCATCTTAAAATTCCAGGTTTAGCCATGCTTAGTCTTTATTCATCAGGAAGGAATCAGGGATTCATAAAGCAGTAGGGTAATAAATGTAATTTTAAACATCTATATTAGACCGAACTTTGGAAATGCAACTGTAATGTATAAATGAACCATATTTTATAATTTTCTAAGGAACCAGCTTAA
Organism: Ardeotis arabs; assembly: GCA_011801015.1. NCBI lineage: Eukaryota > Metazoa > Chordata > Aves > Otidiformes > Otididae > Ardeotis > Ardeotis arabs. The sequence continues at coordinate 43,307 of JAAGAY010144098.1, forward strand.
AATTGAAAATGTAGTAGTGAGGTATTGTGGATTTGCAGTGACACTCTTGCAAACATCGTTCTTTTCCAAAGGGTTAAAAATGCCACACCTCAAGTCGCACAAATATTCTCCTGTGCTGTGACATTAAAAATCTCACAGAAGAGGAAGGTTATACCTGCACTGAGATGACCGTGTGCCAGAGGCCCACCTGTTGTTTAAGGTACGCTGAGACCTTGGCAACAGTTCAGCTGGGATTGGGCAACCTGATAGAGAAGGCTTTCAGTAGCAGTGAGCGGAAGCTGCCGAGGGGGAGGGCATGGAAACCTGCAGTTTGGAGCATGCACAGACATCTGCAGGTGGGAGCCCACCATGCTCCCACATCAGGGCAAGACCTGAGGTTTTCTTCTGCATGTGCAGGAATGAAGACAAGCAGCTGGCTGCTCGCACCGAGCACCCTGAGAAACCTTCCCAGCAGTGATGGCTTAGGTAACAGAGGTGGCCGTAAGCCCCACAGCTGGTTACTCTCATGTGCACCTTCAGGATCTGACTCAAGCGGGCCCTTGCTTCCTAACCAGTGGGGTGGCATGGGCACGTCAAATGCAAAGTACACATGAACAACTGAAATGTCACTCTCTTGCTTCTCATTTTTCCTTGGCAGCTGTAGACAGTTTCAAAATACGTTTTGAGTGAAAGTTTGCAAAGATTTAAAAACAAAAAAGTGTGTTTTCATTCAGAAGTGAGCACTGAAGTCAGTGTGGCTTTTGTGATACTTAGATTTAAAATAACAGCCAGTGCTGTGAAAGAACCTCCTTAGTTATTGCAGGTGTTAATCTAATGCATTTTAGGAGGATTTATACCTTCATTTGTCATCTTCCAGTAAAAGAAAAAATTGTTCGTAAATGCGTGGATTCCTTTAATATTTCATCAGATAAATAAGTATAAAAATGAAACAAACCAATGCATTCCTTTAAATCTCTACGGACACGTGCCTATTTTCTCAAGATTGTGGTTGATATTCTAGACCCTTCATGGCTAGTAAGGCCTTTCTGTGACAGGCATTATGAGAAAGAACGGGTCTCCGCAGAACTATTGTTTTCCTCCCTTGTCATCCATTTGTGTTGAGGGAGGAGAAGGTGGAGAAAAGGTGAGGCTCTGGCACGCCGCCCGCTCTGCTGGAAGACAGAGTCGTGCCAACAGGCTGGGCAACGAGCGCTGTGCCAGACACCGGCTGCTGCAAGGAGGGCTCCTGCCGTGGGGGCATAGGAGGAACCAAACGCAAGCCCTTTGCATCGCAGTTTGCTTTCTGGGCTATCCCTGAAGCAACGCACCGCAGCGCAACACCCCACGTAGCAAATTCACGGGAAGCTTTGCAATCTGGTTATTCTAGTCTGTGACTGCAAGCAGTAGGAAATTAGTTTCCTTTATTTATGTTAGAGGTACTCCGTATTTATTTTTCCAAAAGAACTCTAAGGAGCTACTTTGTATTCTTAATGCCCTGAGCCGGATGCAATTTTCATGCTGTACATTTTCTGGATACCTGCAGATGACTCACCTGAAGAAAGGGAGTGTTGTTTCACTTTAATTATGTCATAATTTACACCCCTCCCCTAGACTGAGATTGCAGGCTGAGGAGAGCTGGCAAGCCAGAAGATAGAGAAATAAAAAGATTCCAAAGGTTCATCAACTACCTCATCTCAGGCACGAGGCGTTTAAAGCACGAGAGACTTTTTACCTTCCTGTTGTCCTTTAGGGGCCAGTAAACAGTAGGTTCCTGTGAAGGTTCATATAGCACCAGTAGAAGTGGCTAGAGGTAGGATTAAGATGCAATTAACCTCACGATCAAGAGGGGAGGAAATGAGAGAAGAAAGGTGTAAAACACCCAGTCATTATTTCCAATGTTTGCAAGTGATGTGAAAGATTTGGAAAAAACAGTTGGAGCCAGTAGAAAACCTCTCATTAATATCAGTAGGCTTTGGATAAGGCCAGTGATGTTTTCCAAATAAGCCGTATTTCCTCCACCCCTCTTTGCTGGCCAGTTTATCCAATCTCTTCCTTGTTAATTCAAGGAGAGTTTTTCTTGTTTCTAATTATACGTTGCTTACAGGAGCAGAGTGAGGAAGGTGACTGCAACTCTTTCTAAAGAGAGAAGTGTGACCCTGTCTTGTCCCCGTGTGACCACAACTGTTCAATGACACCGTGGTGAACCAACTGCATACTTCGTCTCAGCCCAAGTTCTCCTGGATTAGTACTACCGGACATCTTTGGAACACCTCCCTTCCTCTTTCTTTGCTGTACCCAGCTAACACACATCTTCTGGAAAAAGAGATAAGCAGCAGAATTGGTCTCAAGGTATGTTAGCAAACAAGAGAAATAAGTATTACTGTCTTGTCACTTACTGATACCAAGGCGTAAAGCTTCTGAAATGTATGAAGAGAGAGGTAAGAAATCTTTGCTGGCTTCAGAGAGGGAGGTGATGGGGAAGCCATCCTCTGCACCACTGATCATGTCATGATGTGGTGGTGGCTAGAAAAAAATTATTGTACATGATAGCAATCCAAATATTCCCAGAGAGAATTCCTCAAGGTAAGTTATTCCATTATTTACCTCCTCACACTGATAACCTGGGTCTGAATTCTATATAAGGCTTTATGAACATCAGTCTTCAGACTTCATCTGCTTTCTTCAGATGCTTTCCTGACAACGGCATCCATTAAAGCTCTATCCTTCATGGGTATGAGTCTCATATTAATGTAATTCAGTGATTCCAGCAGGTTCATGAGGTCTACATTGGGGTGGCAATGAATAAAAGGCAGGCCTTTGGGGGCACATGTAGTAATTTAACACCAGGTCATTCATGTCCCTCTTCAGTTTACAGAGAATTCTAGAGATGATATGGTATGTCAAAGGGTCTTACTTTTTTTCTAAAGAATTAAGGAATATAAGTTAAGTGTAATATTGGTGAACTCTCACGTGCATGTAAATCCTGGTGTGCTTTGAGGTGTTGTTCAACTAAGGCAATAATTAATTAAGTAAGTCAATAGAAACAGCAGCAGCATCAAGCCTGCTACTTTTCTATTTTTGCATAAGTACGTATGTCTTTTTGTCTTTATCTGTAGTGTATTAGTTTTAATTTAAATACAGAACCAAATCTTCTTTTCATTTATGTTGCTATCAAGCAGGATTTACTGAAAGGTGCATCAGATGATGCAACTATGAAATGAGAATTACGTAAATAACTATGAAATTCTATAAAATCTACGTTGTTATTTATCCATCCCCAAACTTGAAAATGAAACCTTCAGATACCACTACCTCCTAACCATGGAAACTTCCCAAATTTCAGTGAAAGACTGTACTGAAAAAAATCTATTTAAAAGTTTAACCCAGTCTGTGAGCTAAAATATAGTTGTAGATGTTGTTAATAAAGCTTATCTCATACAGTGTTAAATATTTATAAAGAGGACTGTGAGTGGATATAATTATTCTGATTATAGCTTGGCTATATTATATATATGAAAATAGAAATAGCCTTCTTGAAATAGAAGCCCTGGTATTGAGTATTCAGTACAGACATAGCTCACTTGAGAATTGTTTTCTAAGGGCATTTGGCCACTGCAGGGACGAACTCACTTCAAGAGTGACTTCAACAGGCAGTAGCTGAAGCCCCACACGAAAGCCAGCGTTTCAGAGGCAGCAGGCTCTCTCCACTGTCATCACTTGCAGCGCCAGCAGTGTGTGCTGGGAGGAGAGCTGGGTTACCACGCGCGGGAGAGGCACAGGCTGGCAGCAACAGTAGAGCCATGTGGTTGTGTGTACGCCATGTGCTACATAAGGAAAACTGGGAACGTGCCATGTCTGTAGCTTACAGACAGAGAGAGCTTTCTCTTCTCTTTGTTGTTGCACTACACCACGCGTGGAGCGTCCCTTCTGCCATCTCCTTGTCAGTCCTGCTCGGCTTTACAAAGCTGTCTGTACCTGAATGACTGGAAAAGCATCATGCCAAAGTACAGTGCCCTGCTCTGACTTCACGCCACTTCTAAACAAACTGTTTTCAGATCCGTGGAAAGTTAATTATGCAGAAGTTTCCCTTTCTGGTAGTTCTGCTGGGCTAAGCAGTCCAAGAGCTCTACTTCTCTTCCACAGAAACACTTGGAGACAGAGGGCAATTCTAAGCACAGCACAGCATGTTTTCTTTATAGAAAGAGTCACGGATGAGGGGAGTTTAGTAGCAGCAGCATTTGGGATGCAGTGAGTCGCTTCTCTGAAATGCTGCTCTGACAACCTCAGACTCTCGTTGGCGCAGCAAACAGAGAGCAAAAAACCTCACAGTGAGGAATGGCTGTAGCTGGGTCACCCTGACCAGCACGCTGAGCAGGATTACCCAGCTCAGAACAGTGAAGATGCATTTACACAAATCAGCTAATGTTTTGATTCAAATTTGGTTTGTAAGCCAGTTAAGACTGGCCAAATGTTTGGGGTTTTTTTCAGTCATACAATATCACATAGTCTTAAAGACTAATGTTATATTTTCCCTGGATAATAGCATTGTCTTCTCTGACACTGTTCTCAGAGGAGTACGAGTCATGCAACTCTGATTTTGGGAAGCATCTTACATTAGCACCTTGCCTAGGAAGGTTCTCACCACAGCTGAGCCCTAGAACATGAGCTCTGACCCAGCGGGTGAGGCCAGTAGTCTGTCCAGGTAAATATCTTTTCATTAATGTCAGTTTAATTCACTTTAATTGCAGGTTAGGCCTGGGGTTTCAAATTCTGAAAAAACTTCCCATAAGAGGTATGGTAGAAAAAAGGGAAGTAGAGGGCTACTTGTCCAAAACACATAGAATGAAATGTTAGGGAAAAGGAACAGACTATAAAACTGTTGGGAAAAAAAGAGGAAGAGTGGAAGAATAAGGATGTAATCAATACCCAACCTTTACAAGAAAATCCCCAAAGGTCTGCAGTTTTTAGATTCAAGCCTGTGTCAGCATATTATAGAGACATGTCAGCTTCAGTCTGGGTTATGGTGCCATGTCCACTTTTAGCCACATTTAAAATAACCCAGTTTTAATTTCCTGATGGCTGTGTCATTCACAGAAATTCCTCTTATTCTATTCACATCACAGTTTTAAACTGTTTCCTCGTCTCTGTTCACATACATCACATTCCCCACCCTGCATGCCTGCTGTGAAATACTCTCCAAGGGAAAAGGACCCTCCCTTTCTAGAATATTTTTACCTGGTGTGACTGTGCTCCATCTGTCCCATGGCTCCCAAGCGTCAGCGCTCGGCTGGCGCTGCATCATGTGCCTGCTTGTCTGCCAAGCTATGCCATTCCTTTCTCCACCTCGCCACTTTCCAGACCACACTGAGGTGTGAAGGCAGGAGTGAACGGTCAAGCAGGGGTTTCCTCAAGAGCCTTTTCCATGCAGAGGCTGGGAAAGAGTCTCTAGCTTTCTCTGTCACACTCCCAATTCCTTTTTCTAGGTGTCTTAAGGCCAAATACCCTCCAAACTCTTCACTGACTTCAGTAAGTGTTGGGAGATAAAAGAAAAACTCTCTGAAGGGATCTATCTTTCAAAACAGAACAGGTTGAGAGGTAACAAGACAAAGGGCGAGCTACAGTATTTCTACACATGCATGAGGTAATTACCTTATAACTCAGAAATAATATGAACTATCTCAGCTGAAGCCACATAAACCTGTAGCTGTATCCATGTGCTCTTTCAGATGGCTTCTCTGTCATGTTTTTGGATGGTTAGTATCTTTTTTGTTTTTTTACTTGGGAGCCTCTGTTGACATCCCAGATGTCTTACACTGAGTCTCTAAAACTGCGAAGAAAACTAAAATCTCCCTTACAAAAACCCCAGGTTGCCCAGGGAAGGCACTCTCTTTGCTATCTTCTAGATGCTGCACAAGGCCAGTCTGGCACTGAGTCACAAAGGAGGCTCCTTGGCATGACACAAGATAAGTAAGAGGAACAACAGATGAACCAGAAACGTGTCAGTGATTTGCTATCTGACTATGGGCAGAGCCAAGCACAATATCCTCGTTCCCCCTTGAGTGCCCCACTCATCGAGTCACGGTGCCTTTCTAAAGCAAATTGAGCCTCATCAGTGCTATTTGATAATGTTGTGTTAGTCTCACATGGACCAGCAATGACCTGGTATTTGTTCGGAACTACTCATCATTTTTATTTGTTATTTTGACACATTCCTCTAAAATTGATATAATTTGCTCACAGTTATTTCAGGTTCCTAATAAAAACAATAAGGGCTTTAGGGCTAAATCCCCAAAACAACTTTCTGAAGAAGAGTGGCTCTGGGACTCAAGAGGATGGTCTAGCGAGCCCTGAAAATCTAATTTTGCTTCTTTTCTTTCTTTTTTTTTATGTGGGTAGCAAAAGAAAATAATTTTGTGAGCTTGAGGCTACACAGCTCCAATTGCTATAATTACATAGCCAGGAATTTTTAAATGGTACTGTAAATCAACCGTCTTACAGGTTGCAATTTCTAGATTGCTTAGAATGGGAAAAGGATTTATGTGGTTAAAAATGTGTGTTTGCTATTAACTAAACCTAACCACATTAACTCACTTCTATTCACAATCTTTTCCTGCTATAAATTCAGGTCTGTTGTATTTTTGCCTTGGTTTTTAAGCTCAAACCTGGTTTCCAATTCTAGGACAGTCCTCAAAACAGCTAAATCATAGCTGAGAGATGTGCTAGACCAGAGAAAAGGCTCAGTTAACTGGTACATGTTAGCTAATGGTGAGCTAATTTTAACCTCTTTTTGCTACATTAGAAACAAATTCTTCAGTATTAGAGTTGTCTTACTAGATGCCTTACGTGTTTGGTTAAGTTTATATTGTAAACTCAAATTGCTGAAACATCGCAGGCCAGTCTCAGCAGAATGTAGTCTTAAAGGTTTGTTTCAGTAATATTTCTAGCAGTGAAGGTGAGGAAAACCAGGAATAATACTTTGAAGGCCGTATAAAAGCAGAAATGTGAAACTGCACTGGTGATTTTTTTTATTATTATTTTTAAAGATCTAAACTATCTAATAGCAAGGATTTTGTCATCTAAATGACTAAATATTAGGGAATATGTTGAGGAGGCCCATCTAAATGCAGCTGAAGCTATACAGACAAGAAAGCGTTAAAAACAGTCCTAGAAGGGACTTAACATACTCAGTCACAGGCATTTTGGGAGATTGGCAAATACTCATGCAGCCCCTCTCCGAACTAATGCCCTTTGCCGTAAAAACGAGCATAGCACCCCGATTGTGGGAACTACAATGCACACTACAAATGCCCGCTTTGCCCTTTTTTTGAGAGCCGGGCCCAGTGCCAAGGAGCCTGGAGAAAGGCAGATTCCCATGTCGTGTTGCAGAGCGTGCTTCCTGAGTTTCACTCGGCTTTTCCGTCAGCTAAACCGGACTGAAGAACTGGAGCCATGGGCAATCAGTGCTGCTGCTTCTAGTGCTCTGGAGATGCATCGAGATTATTATTTTGGTGATTAATAGGCTTTTTTTTTTTGCTGTGCTATGCAAAAAATAAGTGAACATAACAAGCAAATGCTATTTTGCTGTTTTGTGCTGTCTTATGACAGCCTTTATATAGCCCCAGAATGGTGTTTTGTAGGACTTAGAAGAGAGGATGCTATCAAACAGAAAACATGGATGCAATGCTGTTGGAGAATAAGCTAACGTGAAATGGTGAAGTCACTAGGAGAGGGTGAGAGAAACTGGAACAGCAGCAGGACCACAAACACGTAGAGGAGATTGCGAGGCGGTTGCTTCACAAAATAAGAGCAGAAGGAAGGGGTCAGTAGCAGTGACAGTGTCACGGGCACACTGAGGGGTGCAAGAGGCAGGGGTGGGATGTAGGTGGGATGCACACCTCCGCTCGGGTGTTTTTCAGTAGAGCAGAAGTTACAGCTGAGGCAAGGGAAGTTCGCTCGGGTTCTTGAAATAACTGGAGTGGGGTAGTTTGCTAATGATGTGGATAGGGGAGGATTTGGAGGTTTCTGTAGAGGTTTTGTGCCTGTGCAGCTTTAGCATCTATTTGAGGACAGGGAAGAGTTCATTTAGATTTAGGAGCAAGAAAATGAGATGAAAAATGATGGACTAGATGATGAACAGAGCTATGAAATCAAGTTTCCCATGATTTAATAGATCACCATTCATTCCTGGAGCTATGGTAACTGACAGGGTGCAGTCTCTGAACCAATCTACTTAAACAGTGAAGTATGGAAGCTAGCCTATTTATTTTCATAAGGGCACAAATTAGGAAGATGCATGTGGCTCATTACCATGGCATGCGGCTCAGATGATCTGGGTAACTATTGAACTACAGTGATTCAGTCAACTTCTACCCATGGTAACAGGGAAACGAGAGATCAATTTTTCGTTTCTGCAAATTTATTATTTTTGTTTCTCTACCTATGGCTAGGACAGCCAGCTGCCTCCCTTGCCCTTAGGACATCTGTGTGTGTCAGGGATGGAGGAATGGAAAGCAGCGTTCTGAATTCTCTGCTGAGGAGACGGGAATTAAGGGGAGACCTCAGGTTGTGAAAGTGAGAGAAGATAAAATTAAGGATGACTATACTACAATAAGTGTTCTGTTACACATCAGGGTAAATGCATAGAAACAGGTATTTTGATCATAATGCAAAAGCCTTGGTATAAGAGAAAGGTGGGTGTTTACGGTAATCTTCCATCCATGTCATACAGAATAGATTAACATGTCCTTTTCCTTTCTTTTACTGGCAAATTAAGCCAATGTCTGAGTGCTTCCAAATATTTATGATCTGCCTGGGATGGGATTTTCTTGCAGATAGGAACGCCGTCACTCGCATGCAGCTTCTGACCCAGATTTGCCAAATCTCGCTTGCTGAGGAAGAAACTCTCACTTTTAGGGCCAGAGAAGCTGATTACATCTACTCTAGTCCCTGAGCTGGGCAAGACACTTTCCAACGGGGAGAACACGCGGGGACGTGAGCTCAAGCCTGATGGGAGGGAAGGGTTTGGGGAAAGGGGTGACCATTAACCAGAACGTGTAGGACCCTCGCCAAGGCAGCCAGGTGACTAGGCAAGCCTGGCATAATCTCTTCTTCCCCTCACAGTCCCTCGCCCGAGTTCCTCACAGTCACTTTACTCAGCCCGCTCCCTCCTGTCTTGCTGTCCCTGCCTTGGCTGGCAGCCTGACCCATATGCAATCCTTGCATCCTCCTGCCGTGACAGGGAAGGGAAGGTGAAGCCAATGGAGAGGGCTGGAGGGGCGCAGAGAAACTCCCTGAAACGCTCAAAGGAGGCCGGTGCGCCCAACCACAGTAATACAAGCCAGGCTCCCTTGCCTCCGCCTTGGCTCTCCTTCCACAGGCGAGCCCAACAGTTACTCTCCTGAGGGAAACTGCACACGGAGGGTTTTGTAAGGTGCCAGCCCCATGGCTGCCGGCACTGCCCGGGGGTGCCAGGCTGAGGGTGCTGAGGGGTGCAACAGAGGGGGGAAATCATCGCCACCCTTCAGCCCCGCTCTTCATCGAAGCCGCCGCTAATTTTAAAAAGAGTTGTTTGCGCCGCCTCCAAGAAAATGTAAAAAAAAAAAAAAAAAAAAAATCTGTAAGAATAAAGGTCACAAGAAGCAAGCCTTGCACGCCAGGTGCTGGGCAGGGCGTGAGCCTGGCGAAAAGCCCTGGTTCCCCGTGGGGCTCGGCCAGCCCGGCCAGCTCCGGTTTTGCCAAGTTTATGGCGAAAGAGGAGCAGGAGGGGTTCCCCCGCTGGTGCTGGCGGTGCGGGGTCCCCCTCCCCTCCTCTCCCCCGCCGGGGCAGCCGCCGTGTTTGCCTTTGTCCCGGCCGGTCACATTGGAAACGGGTTGGCAGCGACCCCGCCCCCCCACTCCCGGGCTGCCCCGGCCGCTGAGCGGGCAGGGGCCGGCCCGGCCCAGCCGCTCGCCTCCCGGGAGCGCAGCCCGCCCCGCCGTGCCCAGTCGGGGGTCCGGCCGGGCAGCCCCTTCCTCGGCGGGTGCAGCCGAGCTGTCGGTGCCCGCGGCGCGGCGTAGCTTTCTCTACCGGCCCGGTAAAGGCGGGCGGGGGGCGGCGGGAGAGTGGGAGCCGCCTCGGCCGGGCATCCCCGCCCGCCACCCCCGGCCGGGCTGGGGAGCGGCGTCCGCCCGGGGCGGTGCCGCCCGGCGGCGGGGCGGAGGAGGTGGGGGCGAGGCCGGCTCTCACCGCTCTCCTCTTTTTCCTCCCTCTCGATCCCCCCCGCCGCCGACTTTCGCCGCTGCCCAGCTGCGGCACCGCGTCCGGACCGGCCCGTCCTGTCCTGTGGAGAAGCGGTGAGGGAGGCCCGGCCATGGAGACCCTGGCGCGCCCGGGGGCCAGCAAGCCTCCCAGCGGGTAAGCCACCCGCCGACACTCGGGAGGGACGGACTCGGTGCCTTCCTTCTGCCGGGGCGGCGAGGCCGGAGCTGGCACAGGGGTGTCGGCACCTCGCCGTGCTGTGCGCTGCCCGCCCCGGGGGCGCTGGGCGGGGGGGACGGCAGGGTGAGGAAAGGTCGGAAGGGGGAAAGGCGTCCGCCTCGCCTTGCCCCTCTGGACGGGGCGCCCCGACCCTGCTGCTGGCGCTGCCCCTCCCTCCGCAGGAGGCTGGCGAGCGGGGTTTGGTTTGGGGGTTCCCTTCTTGCAGGGGGTTGTTGGGGCGGGCACGCAGCCGGGCCGCCGCCGTTCGGGGAGCCCGGGCTGCTGCGGATCCCGGCGCGGGTCCGGCCGGCGGCGGGGCCCGGGTCAGCCCGCGGCCGCAGGCGTCGGTTCCGGCCCGTGTGCCCGTGCCAGTGCCCGGCTGCCAGGAGCCTTTGGAAGGTTTATTCCGCCGTCCCAGCCGCGGGTCTCTCAGCCCTCCCGCACCGCCGCGGCAGGGGAAGATCTCGAATTAAAAATGCCCCAAACTGGCAGAGCTCGGCGGGTGACTGCGGCTCCCGCTGCCTCCTGGCTCTGGGGACGGGCAGCGCGCTGGCAGTGGTGCCGCGGCCCCAGCGTAAACCACGAGCGGGTTCGGGGTTTTTAAAGAGGAGGAACAAACACAGAACGTCCCAACTGTGGGCTTATTAGTCCGTTAATTAAACGACGAGAGCAGCAGCACGGTGAAGTCCTAAGTGACCTCTTTTGTCCCAGCAGGAGCTGGGCAAGTTTTGGGAGCTGGGCTGTGTGCTCGCCGCAATTTACTGCTCTACTTCACACTGTCTGCGCCGACTGGAACAGACTGCCGTGGCTGCAGCAGCCTTTTTTTATTTTTAGTTCTCATGTTTATGTCACAAATTCATTATCGACTAAGTAAAAAACAGCTTTAAAGTACCTGCTTGTGGGCCACGGTACTTTTCTTGGGTTTAATTTCCTGAGTTTCTGTGTTGGATGGGAAGTGTTGGAGTGCCTAACTCAGAAAGTAGAACGGGGAGCGTTGGGTGGAGAAAAGATGCCGTTGCTAGTGCTGTAGGAATGAACCTGTATGTTTCTTTGACTTGCAGAGCGCTCACACTTGTGGCTCTTTTTGTAAATAAAATGATTAAATCCAGTTAAAAATGAGCCTGGCTTTGGTTGTGACCTTTTAAGTTAACCTTCTGTGGAAAGCAGTAGATATAATGTACCTCCCCTATCTGTGTTTAGTTGAGGTAATAGTGTAGCTGCTTAATAAAATCCGGATGGAGGTCTAGGATGCCAGTTTATATGTCTGCTTTGAAGAGTAACCAGCATTTCTCAGATGCAGTGCTGCTTAAAAATTTGTTTATTATTGCTGGGTATCCAAAGATTCATTACAGAGTTTGAATTTGCAATGAGGAAGCATGTCGTTAGTCCATCTCAGAGAGGAGTACTGGAGTCTGAGGGCATTTCTGAACAAACCTCCTGAATCCTGTGTAGCCAGTTTCATCTGTGCAAACCTGTCCGTGACCAGACTCAGGTCTATCACTTACATGAACAGAAATGACAGTAACTGCATTAACTTCAGTCAGACCCTGATGCGGCTCAAGGAGGCAAATCCAGTCGTAAGGTGAAGATGTGCTTGCAGTACAGTACAGCAAAGTGTGTCGGTGCTGATCCGCCCCTGCAGAGGCTGATGGCAACACTGTCGTGTGCCCTGATGGGGACTGACCGTTTTATCTGAGCTGATTTCAGCCTTGAAATATTGCTTGTTGTCTTTTCTGGTGAGTCAGAAGTTCCCAGCCTGGATGTGTCCGTGCTGTCAGGAGTGGGCTTTGCTGAACGATTCATAATTCCCTGAGTTGCTAACATCCGTACTGGGAACCAGGGGATGTTTGCTTCTTAATTAGATTTACTTGCTCAACGAGGAAATCTGCTACGGCCAGCCAAGTGCGGCCAGAGGACAGCTTCGTCTGTCCTCCTTGGTTCCCATATGAATCCAGACGTGAGCCACATCTATGGAGTGTGCCCAGGGAACGCTGGCTTTTAAGGCCCCTTTGGCAGAACTACCTTCCTTTCATGGGAGAAGAAATGCTGTACACGTTTACAGCTTATTGATTGGGTTAGCTTGCAGTTATGAGAGCAAGAGGTTAAAATGACCGCAACTTCACAATTTTTAACAAAATTTAGGCAGAGCTCTTTTGGCTGTATGTAAATCATTAACAGCAACTCTACCAGTTTCCCTTGTTAAACAGTGAACAAATTTAATGTATCACTTGGTACAGGGTTGAGCAGACCTACTGTGTGCTTTACACAGATAAATTGCCTGCGTATGTTTTCATGGCACAGTTGCTTGAGCATTGTATATTTAAAAGTAGGGTCCTGTTACGGGTTTTTTTGTTGTTGTTTTATATGGCAAAAGAAAAATGCAGTTTGTGTTGGTGTTACAGAGTTTTGCCCCTTTCTCAGCTTCAAGTAGACTTCAGCACCAATAATTTAATTATTACTAATTGCTAGGCATGAGTTTTGTAAAGCTTTAACAAGTCCATGATGCTTTATTTGATTAACATTTATTTTAGCTTATGAAGGTGAATTTAAGACAATCAGTAGCAGGAGCAGAAATTAGGATTTATTCTTCTGTGTTGATGCAATGGGTGCTAGAAGAGAGAAATACACTTGTTTAAAACCTACTGCCTTCTTGTCTGCATCTGCCCTTAATTCATTAGGGAGAGCAGAGCTAGGCCTCTGTCTGGGTGTCTTGAACATCTGATTGGTGATTTTTTTTTTTTTACCATAATATGGCACAATTAACATACTGTCCTGATTCTGGCTGGAATAGAGTTAATTTTCACCTGAGCTGGGAGAGGAACTGGAGCTGGTGGCACCTGTGGCTGGGGGACACAGCTGGGATAGTTCACTAATTAGCTGACAGCTGTGATAGGTTACCCAAATTGGCCCAAGGGCTGTTCCATCCCATATGACATCATGCTGAGTATAAAAAGGGAGGACAGTACTGAGGGATGGCTCCTGGGCATCAGGATCCACTGTGAGCAATTGTACTGTAAACTGTGTGTTTCAGTATTTTCTGTTATTGGGTTTTGTTTGTTTTCCATCTCTGTTTTGTTTTCTTCTGTTATTCTCTTATTTTTTTTTATCTCAACCCATGAGTTTTGCCTTCTTTTCTTTACAAATTCTCCTCCTTGTCCCACTGGAGGGTGGGGGGAGTCAGCAAGAGAACTGCATAGCTTGGCCCTGAGCGGGGCTAAACTACTACCCATACATTGGTCGTAAGCGGCATAGCAGGCTCAAGCCTAAAATGAGGACCTGCAGAATCAGTTCTGTTCTGCTTTGTTAGGAGCCTCGCAAGGTACAGAGCATCTTCCGCTGTCACTGAAAGCATCTCCATCTCCTGTCAAAACCAGTTGTTCATGGGTTCTTCTCCATGCCTTTATGTCTGAGCACAGAAATGCTCCCTCTGGAGTCTTAGGCAAATGTGGGAAAAGCCTCTGTGTTAAACAAGATGTATGAGCACTTTGTTTAAGGAGGATCTTTATTTTCTGTGCTTCAGCTTCCTTCCCTGCCTCACAGCGCCTCATAGTACTAAAAAATCCAGGCACATACTAGCATACGTGTTTTGGAGGAACTTATCTGCTGGGTTGAAGTCACCCTGGAAGTCAGATAAAGGCTGCAAAACATCGGTAATGCTTACATGCAGAAAAGCAAACCCCAGGTACAGAGCAAATCGCTCACCGCAACTTGTTGAAACCTTTTCCTGTTATTTCATGCCTACTCCGCATAGTTAACCGGGTTACTTTGCGAAAATCATAGAATCATAGGATGGTTAGGGTTGGAAGGGACCTTCGAAGGTCATCTAGTCCAACCCCCGTGCAAGGAGCAGGGATATCTTCCACTAGATCGGGTTGCTCAGAGTCTCATCCAACCTGGCCTTGAATGTTTACAGGGATGGTGCATCCACCACATCCAACTTTAAAAAAAGAAAACTGTTTATTATGCTTATGTTTACTGTATTATTTGTAAACGTTGTCTCAAAAAGCCTGGAGGGAACTGTTGTCTGCAGAACATCTATGTGAATGTCTGCGTAGCACTGCTTACACTGTACTCTCTCTCACCTTCAGATGTTACAAGATTTAGGGTATACAGAAACAACCACGTAATTAATCACAGAATCAAAATTGGAAAACTGGGCAATTTGCATACATTTCCCCTGCTTTGTATTTATATCAGATTTCAGTGTAATGCGCAGAGTACTGGACTTAGAAATGTGGATTAGCAGTGTGGTACCTGCTTTGAAGGTTGCTGAGACAAGGAATTTCTCTGTAATATGTTTTCTATATGTTTTCTAGCATTGCAGGCAGCGTTAGCCCTATCCTCCTCTCGCAAGTGGTTTGGGTCCAAAGTATTTATTTTCTTGTCAGTGGAGATATGTCACATTAAATAGAACTCTGGTAACAATGACAGAAGAATTGCACTTGCGATTGCATAAAATGAAAGGAGGCAATTTTTACTGTGTTTTGCGCCTCTGTATGAACATAACTGTTGACCTGATCTACTGGAAGACATTGTGTTTTCAGTCATGACTAATATCCCAGGATCGCTGAAGATAAGAAAGCTAATTGTAAGAATAAGCTAAAGGGTGAGATAAATGCAATGCAATCCTGACAGCTGTTCTTTCTGAACTCCAGTTCCCCGCTTCTGCTATCTTACTCCCCTCCGCCCCTGCTTTTTTTCTTTTTTTAATTTTTCCTTTCTTTCAGAAATCTGTTAGCCTTGTACCAGAGCAGAGGATCAAATAGATGTCTTCTTAAAGTCTCTTCCCTTTCTGAGTTGTCTGAAATATTCAGGATTTGTTTTCACTCTCCCAGTCGTCTCTCGTTATTTTCCTTCCCGTGGATATCTTTTGGTTTTTTTGCATCTTGCTTTTTTATGCCGCTCCTGCCGCTGTTAGATGAAATTGAACCTTCTCTTTCCTAGGGTCACCTGTCTCATTTGTTCTTCATGTCTTTCCTTTGTAATTTCAGCTTCATTTTTCTGCAGCTTTTGCTCCTGTAAGTTTACATCTTAGTCAAATTGCTTGTTTTTATGAAAGAACGTTACTGCTCAGGAGGAGGTAGCGCTACATTTTGATGGGACAGATTTTACTTACCACCCCATCTCAGCAAGCTGCACCAATTACAGTGAATTTCCAGGATTCCACACTAGATAGAAGTGGGGGTTAGCTACAATTTAGACCACTCACATGGGTGCAGTTTTAGATGATGTTGACCATTAAGGAAAGTAACTTCTTACATATTTATTTTGACATCAGTTCAGTAAATACACGGCTCCTTTGTGCATAGTTCATCTTGCTAGAGAAGTGGTATATTGCTTTTCGCTGAGTAATTCACATCACAGTACAACCATGATTATGGCTGGAATGAAGGGATATTTTTTTGCCTTGAAGGAATGAGAGTTTTCTTGTATTCGTGTATGTATTCTTAACCATCTATGATGTTGTAAATATTTGTTAAGACTCCCGTTGTCACAGACTTGAGTTCTCTTTCAAGCATTTATGAGGGCTTCCTAACGATATTATTTTGGATTAGAGAAATACACGTTGGAGATTTCATTTTATTTATATAGGCAAAAGTGTGAACACATTTACATGACCTGCTCCGAAAGCAGCCAGGAAGGAGGCCTGTGGCAGGGTTAGGGAAGTACCTCACCCCTCCTGAATCGCAATTCAGTGCCTTAACAAGTATTCCCCTGTGCCTGGCCTTTAGCTACTGCTCTGTTAGGATCAGCAAACACTTCATTTTCTGGCAACGACTGCGTTCTGTATACTGCAGCTTTTTGTGTTGCTCTGGCATTGTGATTTCCATGAAAATTGACATCTTTCACACTTTAATGCTGCTTCTAAGAGTCTGAGGGGTCTTTAGAAATTTATTTTTCCGTAGCGGATTAAGGCAGCTCCTGCATTAGAAGTTGGGAATGGGAAAAGACTTAAAATCTGTGTTTCCAGCTAAATTTGTGATTTAAGGATCTTTTAAAAGTAGCTGCATTTCCAGCTAATGGAAATTACAACCCTTATTAACATATTAATCCTCTTAATGTACAGAGTGTTGCCAGAGCTGTTACTTGCCCAGTGAGCCAGGCTGCTTATCGTTAAATAAGTGATGCTGGGAATAGTATATTGTTGTCATAGTTTCAGCATGAGAGTGTCAGCGATGAGCCGGGGACTTAACCCATGCCAAGGAGTGAGTCACAAAGATTGCGTGGCAGGGCTGTGCCGCCATGGCGCTGACGCACAGCATCTCGTACCCACTTTAGTCCCCTCGCACCAGAAACATCGTCTTCTCAGTTTCATTATTCCCGCAGCTAATAAGCTGCCTGAGATGCTGTGCATTTGTGCAGAGCAGTTGTTGTAATCAGAGAAGTAAGAAGATGGAGAATGGTTTTTCTGTTTATGTTCCTTGTTCTCACTATAGCTTCCGGATTGAGAGTGTCTACAGGATAAACAAAATCTGTTTCTTACGTCTGACCCTGTAAATTCAACCTGATATTTGCATGCTAAGCTGTGCTTTATGTGCTCCTTGCAGCGTGTTGTATGGAAGCGAGTTGGCAGTCTCCTCTGACAGTTTAAATGATTACATGTAAGTTATAATAAAGCTTTCAGGGGTAGTAAAAAATGATGCAACACCAGTATACTTTTTTTTTTTTTAAGCTTGTGAGCATCATTAAAGCAAGTTGGAAAGGTGCACGTGAAGTGAGAACTTGGTGTAGGCTGGTACTTGCAGAGGTGCAGCAGACAGACTGCATTTTTGGGTTTGGTTCTGTGTTCTCCAGTGTCTTGTTTTTATTAAAGGTGATTGACCTCTGCGTGATAAGGTTGGTCAGTGAGTTGCTCTGCCCCTCTCTCTCCATGTTACTCTGGCATATGCAAAGAGGAATGGCTCAGGAAGGTGTGATGGAGAGTCTATCACGTAAGTAATCAGCAGCCAGGTAATTAGGGAACTTGCTGATAGAAAATCCAGGTTCAAGGACCTGCTTGGCACAGGAAGGGCTGAAGATTAAACCTGCAGTAGCTTTTCCCACACCCCATTGCCAGGACCACCCGGCAGTGTGGAGTCCTCCCTTTTTCTTCGAGCGAGAAGCCAAATAACCACAACCCTCACTATTCCTGAGGCTGTTGTGTTGCAGTCGATGTTTCCATAGCAAGCTGTAACAGTGACCTAGAAGAAACTATGGTCTTTCTGAGCCATGCTAGTTTTGTGGTGCTAACAGTGAAAAATTCCTTTACTCAATTAAATAAACAGATAAGACGCAAAGTCATACCACTGGCATGGAGCTTGAGGAAAAATATTACATTTTATGTTATCAGTGTTCTAAATATAGCCATATTGTAAGGTTCAACAGCAAGTACCAATCTAGAAGTGCTTAATCAGGTAAGCGTTACTTGATGTTTTCAGCAACGATGACTAACAAACAATTCTCTGTTTGCCGTACCTGTTTTCCTTCGCTCCGTGTTGGATTTTATTTATATTAATGCATGCTGATCTGATCAACTGTTACTGATATTTTATTGTGAAGTTGAGCCAGAGCTCTGTTGTTTTTTGGTAATCGACAGTTAATGACTTTTTTTCCTCTTTTCTGAAGACCACACAAATACATAGAGATTTAAAACGGGTAACATTGATGGTTGATGAGATGCTTTCTGAATTTTCAAACATTGTTTTGTTAAACATACACGCTACCATTCGTAGTAAGATGATATAAAACCTCTTTATATTACTGCTTTTTTGTTAGCAATTTTTTGATGGTTTCATTAGATGAGAGAACAACAAAATTCAAGGGCCTGAATACAAACGCACCATCGATGATCCGTTGCCGCTGCCTCTCGGGTCTGATGGGGTCATTCCTGTTAGTCTGCTGGTCCTCTTTCCTCTGAAAAGGCAGTCTGTGGTTTTTCAGGTGAGACTGCTGGGTTTCTCCTTGACACTTGTGTTACGTGGTATCAAGAGATGGTGTGATGGTGACATGAAGAGGAGTTTGTCCTCTGAGCCTGCATAAAGGTCCTCATGTACTGTATGATCCACCAGATGCAGAATCAGCTTGGTCAAAGCTGGCTTCTCCAGGGAGACACAGGAGGAGAGCTGCAAAGAGCTCTGTCTCATATTATCTAGATGACTTTTGTTTTAAAAGCTTGTGTCTTCCTTCCTGCCCCACACGTCCCACAGGGGCTTTTCTGCTGTGCTCGCCCGGGAGGTCTGTTGGGAGCCATGGCAGTGGCTTTCTAATGTGACAGAAAATAAAGTAGTAAATTCTGTTTAAGACCCTTTAAAATACTAATATTTATCTTATTTCTCTTGTATAGAGTTATTTCCAGGTCTAGTAAGCATTATTTTTTTCCTACTTTAGAAGGTTCCAAAAAGATAATAAAAACTCGCAGTTTCTTTATAATAAAACATATTTCTTAATTTTTGTTCTTACTTCTGTGCTTAGATGGTGTTTCCTTCTGCATTTTTCTTTTTTTGTTTGAGGTGAGTGTCTTGCATATGCAGCAAAAATAACCATCTATGTAAATACATGAAGGACAGCACGTCTGATCTTACTGTGCACGGGACATATATTCTACCTTCTGGTTTTGTCTGAGAGTGCCATGAAGGGGAGTCTTCAAAATCAGTAAATAGTTTTAGCCAAATTGGCAGGAATAAAAAGTTTTCTGTGGTTTTCTTTGACCTCTCCTCCTGTGGCAGTGCTTTATTTCTGAATATCTTGGTGCGACTCCCAGATTCCTTCTTTTTCTTTTTTGAGTAATTTCTCATGGTACTTGGTACCAAGCCTACACTTTCATGGATACCAAATAAATTGCTCCTGGCTTCCCTGGGGGTACAGCTCGTGTTTCAGTGCCAGCACGGCTTTCTGTGCTCTAAGGGGGCTCCTGGTGTTGCTCACCGTCGCTCTGACAAATGCTCCGATCAGTCCCTGCTAGGACAGGGCTTTCTCCTGGGGAAGGAGAATAGTCTTTGGCTTCTGCTGTGGTTAAAATCTTGGTACTGTGACACCCTCAGGTGTTCCTAAGACTGACTCTACCAATTCATTAAATACAGCTACAAATAGGTCAGATCATGTTGCTAAACTGCTGGTGTTGTAATTAACACAATTATTTGTTTTGCTTGCTTTTAATTACCTCTGTTTCTCTGCCTGTGCTGAACTGAAGAGTCACTCGGTCGTCTCGTAGCAACACAGAGTAGCATCGCCTGCTAAAATAACGTTACAGTGTCAGATGTGGGTAACCTTGGGCTTTTCGAGATACACCGTTGTTTTACTGTCTTGTGTTGTGGCTCCTTAAGGTCTGTTGTGCAGCTTCATTCCCTGGGTAGTGCCTTGTCCCGAGGGGGACAAACTGGGACCAGTTTCTGTCCTCAGTGAGTCCCAAACCCCTCCGGTAGCCAGGGAAGCTGCGGATCCCTCAGCACTGGGCTGTGCGTTGTAGGGGACTTTCCTAAGGTCAGCCTGGCACGGACGAGGATGCTGGGGAGAAACCAGAGTGTGCTGGGATATTGTCCTCAGACTCCATAAGGACCTTTATACACCAGCAGATATTTTCACTCCAGCGCTTACATTAGGAAGTTGAGGACCGTTATCTTCAGATCAAGTCTGTCATTCCTGAATATAATATGTTAATGCAGAGTTACTTTCTTCTTACCAAACCTAGCTTTTCCACTGTGAGACCAACACAGATGTATCCATGTGTGATGGATAGAGAGTCCAGGATCAAACCTAAAAAAAAAGAAAGGAAAAAAGACAACAGCTGTGCCTCACCTTTTACGTGGGTAATTGCAGAACAGTATTTTATTGTAATTTCAGAGATTTTTGGATTTTCCACATTACTATATATTTAGGAGGAGGATAAAAAGTTATACTGCATTTTCAAGTAGAAGATTTCATTGGCTTATTTTGTCCCTTCATTTTAAGTCTTGTAGATTGTACCAACTTTGTAAAACTATGTAGAAAGAGACTACCTAAGCACAGTCCTAGAACTATATGTTGATGATTAAACCATTTCATGACAGAAGTAAAGTTGCTTTTCTTCCTAATTTCTAAGCAAATACAGTTAATTAAATTCTCCTTCCAGCTCTTGCATGGATGTGTAAAAAGCAAGAGAATACCTTCCTGAAAGAGCAGTTAGTTATTCTGCAACTAGTACTTACCCAGTTTTCAACCTCAAAGGTATCAGGAAACTTTACTCTTCTGAAGATCATTGGTTATACTTTTGGTGAAGAATTATTTCTGAAGAAGACAAATTGTGAATTTTGGAAATAATTTAATATCAGTATATGCAAGTTGTTATTTTATGTCTTGGCTTTTAATAGTTCTATTTTGCAAGTAATAAACAGTGTCTCAGTGGGTTTTAGTACTTGATGCCAGGATCAAAATACAGGGTCTTGCCCCCTTACTCCAGTTATTTTGTTTCTTTCCACTTTTTTGAATCTTTGTTTTCCTCCAGCTTCACGTAGGGCAAATTGGAGATTTAATTTTTTCTTAGAAGCATCTCTGTTTTTTTTCTTTTTCTTTAGTAAATTTTTTAAGGCTGTAAGTGTAGTATTGTATAAAATGACTAGTAGGGGCCGGGCAGACTTAGAGCCTGTCTGTTCCCATGGTTTGCTGAACTCTATTGGGACAGAGAGGGAGAGTCTGCACTTGCCCGAGAATGAAGAGCAGCAAAAGCACTGGCTAGGTGTCTAATGCAATACTGGAAACGGGGCTTTGGTCAGATGCTCTGAAGCAATTTGAATTTATAGGACTTGTTTGGCACGGAGAGGAATGAGCATGGCTGCACTCCCATTGTCTTAAGAGCCAAAGGGCCCATGGAGTTTGGTTTTGCTCAGGTTCACTTGCCAGGCTGAGGTGTGCAAAACCTAAGCAACTCATCTGAAGTCTCTGGGTCTGCTCCTGCATCGAGCAGGTGGGAGAGGGACCGGCGTGGGCTTCGCTTGGACGGATCGATGGAGTACTTGTGGGTGCACACTGCTCTTGTCTCTACTGGGGTTCTGGTTTATATTTAATGTTGAAGTAACAGAAATGGGATATCTCATTGTAAAAGGAGGGGATGGGTTTGTGTGTTTAGGTAGATAGGTGAGTTCAGTGCCTATATTCCCCTACATTCTCCACCTGTGGTTGTTTTTATTAATTTACATGATGGTAAACTTCAAAGTGCTGTCTTTCTACTAGTATTTTACAGCTAAAGATCTCTTGGACATTAACAATATATTGTTCATACTGGTTAAGGATAAGGATGTCACTTGTTTCCGTTCTCACGTGCTCTTTTTGTAGGACCACATAGTGCTAATATTTTTTTGAAAAGCCCACAATTTGTCATGCTCTTATGCCAGCCTTATTTAAGAATATTGCTATCTATAGAATTGTTTATTACTGTTTATTCTCAAATTAGCCATAGTTATTTTGGAATGAAATTTCTTTGCATTCAAGTGGTTAAATACCATATTTTCTCCTATTAAAAATGAGATCCAGGTCTACTGGAAAATATTTTACGAATATAAAACTGCCTGAAGTATAAAACCTGTTTATACAGATACTGTGGGTTTCTTGCCATGAAAAGCACCGTAAATTCCCCGTGCTGATTCATTTTCATAAGGAATTACTTGGAAAGAAATATTGCTTATGGTGCATTGCCAGTTACTTATATACTAATTTGCTACCTGAGAATAATTTCAGATTTTAAAATTCAGTTTAGTATTGAAGTGATAGCAGGAGGGGAAAAGGTCTTAAACTACTTCATATTTTACAGTTTAGCTTAAATTTACCTGGAAATAATTTTTTTTTTGAAGGTGGCATTAACTTTTTCTAAAAAGTGGTGTATGTATCACCAGTTTGCAGTCTTTATTTTTCAATGTAGATTCCCGCTTACTGGTATTGTTAAAGGACAAACAAGTCTGTGCTGTACATAAAATATTAAACTGTCTTCATGTAAGTAGTCTCTGTGTGCAAAACCCAGGTGCCAAATTTGAATAGGAGGCCACATACAATGTCTGGGGACAGATCTCTGTTCTGCCATCGTTTGGGAGGATGTGCGCATCAGCCTCTGGTGCAGATCAACCCTTTAAGTGAACGACCCAAATAGCTGAAAAAGCAGAAATATATTCTCATGATTCTCTTTTGTAGGTTATCTTTTGTACTTCATCCTTTTGATAAATCTCAGAGAAATAATCTAGCCTATGCTGTTACTTTTTTTTTTTTTTCCCAGAGCAGATGGTAATGAATGTGTCACTATCATGGAGACTGAATTTTCCTTCCCAGCTTGGCCAGGAAGGTGTAGGCAGAGTTACTTGGGAAAAGATAATGTGGAAGCTCAGATTGCAAATAAACCCGTCATGCCCTGTTTAGCACCTGGCTACACCTGTGCAACAGTATTCAAATATTTATAAATCTTTCATAAGCATTGTTTATTTGAAGATAAAACCCCAAATCATCAGCAGGGGTTTTCCTGCATTAGATTGCTTTCACTAAGCGTTATTTAAGGTTAAAACTTCAAAACTCCCTGGAGAGATTTTTCTCAATAAGCAATTAAGAGAGTAAAAATAGTCTTGTCTTATCTTCCAGCAACCAGATAAATTTTCTTATGAAATTTGGAGAACTGAGTGAATTGGAGACTTCATGTTCCTTCTGTGCCTTCTGAGCTGCCTGTGATTTGTTCCATAGTACTTATGGAACTACTAGTGAGTAGTACGTGTGTAACTGCTTGGGAGCGGTGTGAGGAAAGATTTAGGGTATAGATGCTTCACACAGAGCTTTGGTCCTTGCATGCAGGTGGTCTCGGTAGCAAGCCTTTGTACTGATGAGTAGGCACAAGGGAGAATGAGCACGTGGCGCTGAGCTGTTTTACTGCTCGTGGAAAGAAATAGATTCTTCTT
Organism: Ardeotis arabs; assembly: GCA_011801015.1. Lineage (NCBI taxonomy): Eukaryota > Metazoa > Chordata > Aves > Otidiformes > Otididae > Ardeotis > Ardeotis arabs. The sequence goes on from JAAGAY010144098.1 coordinate 66,626, forward strand.
TCATCCTACTGGTTTCATAGGCTCTCTCGGCATTTCAAAGCAAATGTGTTGACTATTTTAGGATTCTTTGAAAATTACAGCCTATCTCTGAATTAATGTGTTCATATTTCTCTCCGAGTTGCAAATGGAAGATTAAAAGCTGTGCTTTGGGCACTGTGTGTTGAGTAATATTGGAAATAAATGTTACTGTATGGTGGCCAGTGGGTCCGCTGTGTTGTACAGCTGTGCCACTCCTTCCAGAATTAATCTGAAATATATTTACATGGAGCAAATGTTGCAGTCATAGATGGATTTATGAGGACAGTGATCTGACAGAGCACGCAAGCTTATAGATTATAAAACTTCTTGTACACGGGGAAACTAAGTGTTCCTGGATGAAACTCCCCTCATTTAGGGAGGTGGTACTGTGAGCTGAAACAAAATTTGGGAGGTGGCTTGTCTTCCTTATAATGTATGTGGAAGATGAGGACGGAGGGATATCAGTTTTTATTGCTGCGCAGTAGGGTGCAGCCATGTTGACATCCGATGCATATTCAAAATTGCCTGAGATTCTGTGTCGGCTTGTATCGCTCGTGCTTACGAGGCACGGTCAGCATGTTTCTGTGGTTTGGCGCTGGTGCCTGCAGATTTCATGAGTGGTGGAGTTTGGGTCTTCATGGTTTTATCAAAATTCTCTGAAAGTACATGTACGTCCCTGGGAACTGAGAGTAAATAGAGCTCACTTGGAGAATACACTTGGAAAAAATGAAACTGCCCCTTGATAGTGAAGTTTATTCCTCCTGGCCTTTTCCTTTTTTTTTTTTTTTTTTTTTTTTTTTTTTTTAATTCTCTCTTGCAAGTTTCTAATTTTGTGGCATGACAGAAGAGGAGAATCGCGTACTTGAATTTGTATCTGGACTAAGGTTATCGTTGCCTGGGGGCTGTGTTATAAAAGCGTTGGAAGGAGCTGCTTCTGCCATGGCTTGCCTTCAGACAGCCATGATCTGCTCGATCTTCTCGTGCTCTTTGGTCCTTTCAGGTCTCGTCCACAAACGCCTAGCTCTTGGCAGAGCTGTAACTCCCTAGGTAGGCTTCAGCAGCACTTTGATGCTCTCTCATAGAATCATAGAATCATAGAATGGTTAGGGTTGTTAGGGACCTTCAAAGGTCATCTAGTCCAACCCCCCTGCAAGGAGCAGGGACATCCCTGACTAGATCAGGTTGCTCAGAGCCCCATCCAACCTGGCCTCATGGTGTCCTTACTGTTGACATTCGCCCCAAAGGTCCCCAGACCAGCAGATTCAGAGAGCACCTGTAACGCCACAGCTGGGCATAAGATAAATGAAAGGTTTAGAAGTGCACAGCTATATAAATCACTTCCCTCAAACTGCTTGCTTTTTTCCCCCCTGACATTGTTCAGTTCTCTCTGCTGTCTTCTCTCACCAGGGGTTCATGTGCTGCAGAAAATAGAGGGGAAAAATGTGTCACAAAATAACAAGTTAACTTGTATAATTAGTAATAATCATAAAATTTTGCAGTATTAGATGTGAATTTTACAACCAACATGTTAGAAGAAACACTTAAAAACCTTAGATTTAGGCTTATAGGTAAGATTTAGGTAAGAATAGAACAGAATTACTTTTTTTTTTTCCCCTCGCTTAGTCTGATTCCAGCTCTTTTCAAGCTTTGACAATAGGAATGTGTTCTGATACACACCTTCCTAATTACATAAAATTGATAACAAGCCATATGACCTCTGGTTACAGATCTCATATTGGCATCAATTCACTTATTATGTCTGAGTATGTCTCTGTGCTTAAATCAGTCTATAATTCATAATGTGACATTTTTATTACGGCTTACATAAAGAAATGTATACTAATAGAGCGATATTTCAGTGAACTTTTAGGTGAGAGAACTGTGGAGGTGATAATGCACTTATTTCTTTACAGTGAAAAAGTTTTCCTTTTTAAATAGCGTTTAATACTTCACTGCATTAAATTATTTTTGTCACAAAGTGGCTCAGTTTGTATGTACATATTCAGTAGATAGCGTTCTGTTGTTTTAGTACTTCAGTACATTACTTTTCCTCCTCATCTCAAAACTTCTTAATAATCGAAGCAAGTGAATGTTGTGTAACTTTATGACACTGTTATATATATAAGTCACGAATTTCAGTTTTAGTAATGAAATTAAGTATCATATACAACGAGCAGGGACCTTTTAATCTATAAAACTGACTTAGTGTTGAGTGAAAGTTCAGAACTTTTCTTCACTTGTGGTGGTTTCATTTTCCAGCAAAGCTGAAAGTAATGTATTAATGTCTGAATCCAGTTCTAAAAAAGAAGTGCTTGTGAAAATATGAGATTTTTCGCTTTACACAGCAAAAATACGTGGCATAACTTGCATGTTTTGGTTTCATATTGGAGAAATTCTAGCTTAAATAAACTGCAGCAAGTTGCTTCTTAGAGAAAGGGGAGGTGAAAAAACCCCTTTTCTTCCTTTCTCTAGATTAAGTTGTAATATACAAGGCTTTTTTTTTTTTTCCCTCCTTCAAATCTTTCTTGAAATGACCAAATCAAAAGGACTTTTGTTTTGTGAAGCCTGCTTTTGATTAACTCGATTGAGTTTTATTTACCTACTTAATCTGAAACATGCTTCCTCCTTATCGTGTAAAGTCGCTTACTGTTGCTAAATATACCCGTGTATTTTAAAGAAGCAAAGCCATGCGTGAGTAGGACCCATTCAGAGCGGGGTTGTTGGGTAGGGAGGGACCTGCTGGTAACCTGAGAGCAAGAGCAGATGCTAAATTAGCAGCTGGATCGTTAGTAACGAGTCCACAAATGTCTGCTGGGAAATGATCTTCTTTGGACGCATGTAGCGTGGGTGTGTGGGTTATTCAGAGATTTTAGCATCTAGTTGCTCTTTACTCATGACTCAAAGGAAAGTCGTGGGGCCACGAGGATTTTTATTTGTGGAGTGACTGGCAACTTGTTTGCATTTGAAAGAAGATGCCACATTTATAAATTTTTATTATTGTGTGGCATTTTTTAGTAAGGTGTGAAATTGGTAAATGACTGCAAGTGCAAAGAGATTGCTGGCAGTATTTTAGTTACGTAGTAAGTAAAAAACAGTAAAAGACCTGTGGAAGAGTAAATAACATTATAAGGGCATGATTAATAATCCCAGGGTTATGTTCTGTGTTCACCTTTGATGTAAATAGTGACCATTGACTGCAGTCAGGAATAGATGAGATCGTGACCGGATAAGACCCGAGATCGTGACTGGATAATGATGACCAGTAAGTGATGTGTATTAACTGGTAACCAAGCAGGAGAATCCGAATAAATAAAAAAGATCATAAGGGAAAAAAAAAAAAAGTAAGAGAGCTGTCAGAAAAGTGCAATTTATTTGGGAGACAAAACTTTAATTTGTCCTACGTTTCTTCCTAATGCATGCTTTGAAATCTATCCAAATGTTTAGTGAACTATGCCTACAGTCTGCTCTTTTGTGCCCCCCCATCCGCCCCAGCACCTCGTTCCCACTGCAGTACTGTGGACTCAGCTATGACAAGGAGTATCTGTCTGGCTTGGCTTTACGTTGAAAAATGGGATGTGTCTTCATTCCTTAAGCCAATTATTATGTAAATATGTGCATCTACAAGTCACCGTTTCCCCACATTGAAGAACATGTTTGGGTTTGGGGTTTTTTTTTTCGTTTTTTTTTTTTTTAAGCTTATCAATTTGGTGAAAACGATTCAATTTTCTAGTATAAACAGTTACAAAAATGATACAGATAGATGGAAGAATGGTGCATGCATACCATGGCCCTAGTGTTCACCAAAAGGTTCTGCGATTTCTTTGTTAATCAGGGAAAAAAGCCCTGTTGTAGAGGGGAAAAAAAGCCTTCCAGCTGACTAGTATAACTCTACCAGTGACAGCCCTCTTGTTGGCAGGATTATACTCAACAAAGTGAGTTTGTGGCATGCTGAGACAGCGACTGTGATTTTAAAAAACCTCAAAAACCAAACAAAAAAAAAATTCCCAAATAAACCAGTTTTGGATTGTGCAGCGGCTATTTATGTTGGCCTAAATGTGCAAAAATGTTGAGTTCGTGTAACTTGTCAGAAAAAGGCAGAGGTATTTTGTGTGTGCATGTGCATACACACGTAACGTTATCAAGTTTTAGTTAACATATTAATTTCTATGGTAGAACAGTGCATACGTGTGAAGACTGTATAGTGTTACTCAGTTCCAAGTACATGCGTGGGTGGTTTTATTTTGGGAGAGGAGGGAAAAAAGTTACTCTCTGGTAGCTTTAATACAGAGAAATTAAGGAGTGTGATTCTTTAGTTGCCTTTTGGTGAGGAATTGCTTTTCCATCTTTGTAGACATAACTGTATTTTAGCGTTAATGGACAAAGAAAGTAGCTTGGTGTAAATCCTCCAGTACAACCCATTCGAGGGGGGATTCAGAATGTTCTGCTGCATAGCTGATGTGCTGGGTGAGACTGCTGTCTGCTGTGAAGCAGGTGGGATGGAGAAGGGAGACGGTTAGGCAGTTCTTTGTGATCACCAGGCCAAGCGCAGCTACAAGTTTGGTGTTTGGGATTTGGTTCTTGTTTTTGTGAGGTGTTTTTTTTTTATTTTTAATGTAATACTTTTTTAGAAGAAATTAGTGTCTCCCCCATACTGCAGTTTACTGTGAGCCTTTGTCACTGGCAAAGAAAATTATTCAGGGTGATGCTAATCAGAGAGCAGTCAGGCTGTTTCTGTGTATGAGTGTACAGGTTAGCCAGTTCACTCTGTATATTTTCATCTTGCAGTATTTTTATAAATGACAGTTCCGTGCAGTTTTCTTATATATACATTTCCATGCTTTAAGCCAAAATAAAAATTAGTCTTTGCATTACTGTCTTTAAAACCATGTAGTTATTCAAATACTCATTGCTGCATTGATTTGTATCTGCTGTCTTGTCTCTGGCATGTTGCTTTTGAAGTTTTGGCTAGTGTCTGTTTTTTTTCATTTCCAGTGTTTAAGGCAGGTCTAAATATGAGAATGCACTGCATGGTCTCTGCATGTGAGACTCTGTAATACAGAATTTAATTTGATTCTGTTCGCTTTCCTGAAGGCAGCACATCTCCAGTGTACCTCAACACTTCTAGAACAATTACATTTTCTTCATAAACAGAATTTCGGTATTCAGGACCTATGTGGTCATATTCTCCTCAACTTGTTTGTACTAGTGCACGTCATTTTCTGATGCTTCCTAATTTCATGAATGATGTGTGATAACAACATCATGAATGATCAGTAAAGCTCCAGATCACCCCCGTGTAATTTTGCAGCAGTGCTGTCCGTTGCATGTATAGGGATGAAACCAACCAAGCTCCACTCTTTGCTAATTTATATAATTGTAAATCAGGAGTATTTCAGTCTAAATTGGTGATTTGAGAGACAACAGTCACTGTTTTTTAAATAAAACCTTTAATACAACATTTTAATATAAATTACACAGTCATTTGGAAAAGCACTATTAGTGCAGAGAAAATGTTTATAATTTATCACAATTAAACATCTCTGAGGATTGTAGCATGGAAGGTCTGGCACTTCAGTCTGAGGCTTTGGTCTTCAATCCTGAGCTTGGGTTCTGTACAAGAGCCAGCAAGATCAGTTAAGGAGTCTGCAGAACAGATCTTTTAAGATTATGTAGGCAAGAGCTTAAACAGCATTTGGGATGAAAATGTTTACCCAGGTGTATGTGTCCATATTCTGTCAAATTTTGTATCCTTTGAAATTGTGGTTCAAACAGACTCCTCTTTAGAAGTCGCTGATTGAAGTAAAGTTTCTCTGTGGAGTTTTATGTAAAGACTTGGGGGCTGCTTCAGTGCTGCATCTTCTGGGGGAGAAGCAGCACAGAAATCATAATGAATGCATGGTTTGATGCCTCCTTTATCCTTATTCTAGTTCCTGAGCTGCTGCAGAACCTAAAATACCTCAGGTACAAGTTAGAGCAGCCCCTTGAAAAACTTTCATTTGTACATCCAAATGTTGTATATACCAGTCTTTTTTTTTTTTCAGCAAACCCTTTGCATTTGGTGTGCAATGGGAAATATTTTCCCCTAGCGTATGGCCTGACATATTTTTGTAAAACTTCTTTGCAAATTAGAACTGCTGCACAAGGGCTAGACTCAGAAATGGAGTCAGTTCGTGCTCCTAGGACAGGTAAATTCTGCGAACATGAGCACAGCAGCGGATGCCCTAACTGTGTGAACCCACGTCCTGCACAGAGAACCCCTTCCTGCACCTGTGTTGCATCTCGCTGGTTGTGGATGGGGCACAGATGACGCAGTTCTGTTGCACAGTTCTGGGACTGCAAGACTAAATTAAACTACAACAATAACGAGCTAAATTTACTCCAGTCTGCCACTGCCATCAGAAAGGAGGAACAGTTGCTCACACTGTGTGTCTTTTGGTTTATTTATTCCTTTCACTATAGTATTCACTTTCACTATAGTATTGTCCTAGACCCTGACCATGCAGTAGGCATCTATAACAGATGAGCAAAGGTGATGTATTTTGCTGTTGTAAATCGCAGTGGATTTTTCCAGCAGATCCAGCTGTTGGGAAATACAGTTTAAGCATCGAGACAAAATCCTCATGGTTTTTAAACTCATGTGGATGGAGATGTTGAAGACTGACATTTTAAAAAATTGAGGTTTTGTGCTATCTGTAAGTTGTTTGAGTTCTGTTCAGGTTTTCACAGTGCAAGACAAAGAGCAAGGTGGCCTGATAGGCCTTGGTGAGGAGGAAGAGTATTAAGAAATGCTCGTTAAAAGGTGTCATAAGCCTCTAATGGATATGGGAGCCTCTGCAGATATTCCCTCCTTAAAGGCATTTCAGTGGTGTACCCATTTCACAACGTGTTTTAACACAGATCCAGCATGATGCAGCTTTTCTCTTCCTCCCCTGCTCCTCCCAACATGTTTCATACCTTTTCAAGTCTGCCTTGTCTATCATGTTTCTCCTGCCAGCTACACCTACATGTCCAAGCCTCCATTCTGCTTTTTTTCCAGGCTGAGTTTCTGGCAGGTGACACCCTGCCGGGTTAGTGGGCTCCCTTGGCTGATAGGAAAGCCCACCGGCGCTGACTCCACACCACTGGGCCTGGTGACATGCCTCCTGTGCTCAGCAGGCAGGTGTGCAAAGGGTCCGCTCCTGCATGCAGGATTGTTCTTGGACAAAGTGTCTCAAAGATAACACAGATGTTGCCACGTGTAAACCCTCTTCAGAGGGGAGGGTGTGACCAGGCTTTGGAAGGAACAGGGCATGAACAGGGCAAATCCTGTACATTTCTGTGGCACAGCTGTCCCATTGAAACCTGCCCAGAAGAGAAGGCAGCCTCTGGAGAGATTACTTCATGCTGTGTAAACTGAGGTTTGGCTCTGGGAGAG
>JAAGAY010144099.1:0-17345 GCA_011801015.1 Ardeotis arabs
TTTTGTTTTTTTTTTTTTTTTTTTTACTTAAAGCTGTATTATTTGGATCACCCTGGGTGAAAACTTCAATAGGATCTAAGTGCTTATGGTGCTTCTCAAATGTGTAAAGACTTAGTAACCTGGTAAAAAGTGAACTCCATTTTGTTTTCCACTCTATCTGAAAAACACCTTTGTTAAACATCATGGAAAAAAATTCTTTGCAAACATAAGTGACTCTGTTTTGCTTTTTATAGCTGTTCTTCAACAATATAGTTGTGCCAGGTGAGCAAGGATATACTGCTTTAGCATCTTTCCTGGAATAATTGATTGCCCCTGCTCACATCCACTCTATGCCAAATAAACTCACATTTTGTTACTACTTTTACCCAAAGAAAGTTGGACCCCTCTCCCTATCTCAGCATGGTTAGGCAAGGCATAAGGCATTTAGGGCTCTGCAGGCTTGAGGCAGCAGATTGAAGTTGGATGTTTGAAATTTGTTACCACCCTTATCCATCGGCCTTGCTTTCCTACTGGATACCACTACCCCAGTGATGTACTTACATCTCACAAATCAGCTCCTGAACTACTGCAGTTTTCAGGCTGGGGCGTTAAAGTAAACCAGAAGAGTCAGTTTTAACTTCACACGTCACAATGTGACAACATTAATTCCAATTGCAGAACTACAAGCCAATGTTTTACAAAACTTCTAAATTGAGGGTAAACCACAATTTTTAAGACTTAAAAAAAAAAAAAAAAACCCACCACAAACCCTTTTTATTGAAATCCATGATGCATCACTATCTGCTTTCTTTTTAAAAGCAGCACATAAATACCTGTTATCCTGTGAGCTCCCTTTCTCTACTGTTCCAGACAGGCTTTGAGTACTGATGCTGGTGTTTATTCAGGATAACAAAATCCGTTCTCTAGTGAATAATAAATTGACTTTTTTTCTTGTCCTTTTAGATCGCCATGAATTTTTTAAAGGGGGAACAGTTTTCTTTTCACTACCTCTGCTGCAGCAATTTGCTGTCACTTCATGGGACTGAAGGGTAGTGAAAATGTCTCTTTAACAGACAGTACAATAATTAACACCACCAAAAGAAAATTAGCTAGAGCAGCTAGGTGGCACAAAGTGAGTGGATGGGGTGAATTTTTTGAAGTTAACTAAACAGCTATAGTGCATCCATCCTACTGTCAGAAGTGACACAAGAGCAGCCTTTAACAAATGTTATCAGTCAGCTGTTACCCTTCAAAAACATTCAACTAAGCACTTATCAAAGTGCTTAAATTTTATGCGGTTCCCCAGATGCTTTCTTTGCAGGATTTGTGATGGAGAATGAGTTGTGAATAGAGATGTCTACAGTGTCCACCTCTCCTAACATGAAAATTAGCTCTTAATTTTCTCAGTACTAAAAGAGGAAAAAAAAAAAAAATCCCCCAAACCACTCACATTTTGGGGATCCAGCTGACCCCTGTGTAACCTCAGCACAGAGCTGAGGGCTCCTGCGGACAGTCTGTATGCATTTTGGTGGCTGTCAGTCAGATCTGTCACCCTATCTAGTTGTTAACACGCCTTTGTAGCCTATGCTAACTGCTTCACAAGGTCGTGCCAAGAAACTTGGCTTTTAGTTAATGTCTTCAGTTATCCTCACCTTCTTGAACTTCTTACATAGAGATCAGCTGGAGGCTTCTTAAGCGTTCTTCAAAGCTTCTATTTTTGTTTAATAGCTGGAATTCCCTGGAATGAAGGGAATACTATGGGATTACTTTTATTGGTTAATGAAACTTAATCTTTTATCTACAAACTCTCCCAAACTTGCCCCAGAGAGGCACAAACATCCCTGCCAGCTTCCTTCACAGTAGAAGTGCTGCCTGCACCAGATGTTCAGAGCTCCTGAGTTAGAATCCCAGAGACAGGGAGATTGCTTTAAACACACATTAATAATACTTAATCTTTGGTCTTCTGAGCCCTAAAGTTCAATAGGACCCTGTCTTTTTTATATCCCTCCCCAAAACTTATGATTAAAAAATGCAGTTTTGTTTTAATGAGCAGATGCTGAGACTGCATTTGATATTCTGTATGAACTTGTAAGATGGAGCATTGAAGGAAAAGCTCAGTTGCCATGAACCTGGTGATGTGACTTAGATTTGGTGTGTACAATAGGCCAAATTGTAACAGGGCAGGGGAGATCAGTGTCCAGACTTCAGTAAACTAGAGCTTGTAATAAGTACTATGTGGGAAATGAGCTTAAGATGCAGACACTTGCAGTGCTTGTAACTCACATTAAGGGCTACACAGAAATAGGACAAGAATTGGCTCTCCAATTCTCAGCCTGGTCCAGGTCGTATCTGAGTCTGTAGGCTTCTCTGTAATCTTTGCTTACTCAAATAGGAAAGCTAGATAGTTGCTGAGATGATGTCAGGTTACTAATTCTGCCAAGATATTTGCTGAACTACAGAAGAACATTTTGTGTTTAAAAAAAGTACAACTATCCATTACAGTCCTGCTCCTCCTGGGAGAATTGCAGGTTAAAGAGAAATTATTCCAGAAGGAAATAAGGCTGTAGCTGAGAAGATCACCTGTCAGATAAGCAGAAGGAGAGGCTTTCCTGTATTTCTCTAACATCCTGCCATGAAAGGGCTACTTCAGAAATGTTCCCATGGGAGAAAGCCTGTTCATTTCTTGAGCAAGTTATGTTGTTGGAGGTTGTTGATGTTCCCCTGCCTCAAGGAGGATGGTGATGGCCCTGGAGGAGCCTGGTGTCCTTTGGAACAGGTCCTGGAAAGTGCTCTAGTGAAGGAAGGCTTTTGCTCTTATTCCCCAGCATCTCATATTTTTCCCAGCAGGAGACATCATGTACAGTCACTGATGGAAAGCCTTGCTGCTCTACTTGCTGCTGGCTTTCAAAGGGCTGAGAGAGTATCCAAAAGCAGGGAAAGATATTCAAAGCACCGTTTGTGCTGCTGTTACCAGAAGGGCATATTGTTTTCAGCATGGGGACTGTTTTCTTCTCAGTGCATTGGTGATGCATGTGAATTTAGCTCCTGGGTCATGTCTGAAGTCACAAGAATAAAATCTCACCATCAGTTATGTTAAGACAAGTTAATTTTGGGGAGAGGGAGATATGTTTCAGCTCTCTGCTTTTAGCAGTGTTAGTACTCGTTTCCACAAGCTGGAAGCAGTCATGCACCGTGTTAAGATGTCTGCAGCCTGTGAGAAACTATTCCAGGTTAGCAAAGAGGACAGCAAGTGTTAGATAGGCAAGTTATTTTGACATCTCTTGTTTATACTAATTTGGATAGGCACAGATGGAAAAGACTTTGGCTGGGCCTGCCAACTTTATTCCAGTCCAAAGGAGGAGCTCTCCAAAGAGCTTTTCTTGCACAAAGTCCCTGATTTCTTGCTTAATCTACAGGTCACACAGAGACCAGTTCTCTGAAGCTGTCTCCTACATATTTGAAGACTGTTTCCCATTAATCTTATCTCTTGATTAAGCAGCCTCAGATTCTTGAGGTTTCCCGCTCAGCTGTGTTTGCCAGGCTGTATGATAGACATTCAACTGCCAGATGAGTCCTCTATGTGTGTAACAAACGGCTCAACTGTAAAGAGAGCCGCTGTGTAAGCGTAATACCCATATGCCACCAAAGCCTTTTGTGACAGCAAGTGGAGGTGCTACATAGCAGAGATACTGGGGCAAGCATCAAGGTAAATCAGCGTCACTTCAGTGAGCTCTGTTGGCACCGGTTGGGTTACAGAGCTGGTGCAGGCTTTCTCTAATGCTAAGGGCTGACAAATGCAAGGTAAGAAGGGAGGGATATTGAATGTTTCATTTACATGATGTGAATTACCTAGGAGAGCTGGTAACAGAAATACCTGAAATGTGGAAATGAATGGATATAGGCTGGACTTTCTTGGTAAAACTGGGTATAATGCTGCCCTTCACTTGTGTTTGCGGACAAGTGTCTTGCTGAAGAATATGCCCAGAGCCCAAACTGGAGATCATAGTAAGGGACAGTATGATAAATATCCAAGTGGAAGTATCAGAATGGGAATAAGTCAGCCAGAACCGATGACTGAGCTGTTAATGTCCTTCTCTGATTTAGATTGATTCTAATTGCAAACATAAGTCAGTTGATTGTATTCAGTCTTTATTTATGATCAGTTCTGATTACACAAATTATGACAAATATGAATTAGGTTGTAACTAGCCCAGCAATAAGCTCTATGTTGCTAGGTAACAAGCCAACACTATTTCAAACAACCTGATCGAGGGGAAGCAACTGAGCTATTGTTGTTCTCTGTTCTTGCTCCTTGTTCTTTAGGCTTGCTATTAAGAGCCTTTTAAATGTCGTCTTAGTATTTGATTTTCTGGGAGGAGGGTAAAGGTATTGTTGAATTTCAAGCACGTACCTTTGCATAGTGTTCCATTTGACAATGTTTTTGGAGCAGTAGCTGGGGGAGCAGCTGTCTCAGTGCTGCAAAGTGATGCACTCCTGGATGCTGAAATCATTGCAGAGCAGCCCTGAACCAGCAAGCACTGGTGTCATCCAATTCCACTGCTTGTAACGCATAACTTGGCTCTACCTCCACTGCTGTCAGTTTGTCTGCTGTCCTTGTGGTATTGGAATGGAAATGGTATGGTGGGTCTTAATCTGACCAAGTTTTTGGTGACTTTATGTGAATCTCAAGGATTGCTGCTTATACCAGACAACACCATCCCAGTGTTGGGGTAGCTGGCTGAGATTAGGTGCAACTTAGAAACAGCTGCCAGGTCTCTAAAGCTTTTGTAGGAATTAGCTTGGCAAAAGACTCCTGCTCAGTACAGAGCCACACTTTCTATGTGATAGGCAGAATAAAAGTGGTGGAGGCCAGAGCCAGTAGATCGGCAGAGCCATTGAGTTTAGCACAATGCTTCCCTACCTGGCAGTGGGCATCCTAACAAAAAAAAGCTCCAGGCTTACTTGGATTGGTGTCCTGGAGGTGATCAAGCCAACAGGCAAACCCCACGCAGCCTGTTCCCTACTGAGGAGTGGAGAAGGTAGCTTTTAATCAACCTGAAAATAACCTGAACTGTGCACTGAAGCATCTTTGCTTTGGAGATATGTCAGGAACACTTTCAATCTTTTATCTTCCCTGGAACAGCAGGAGAAATGCCATTGAAATAAGCCCTGTAATTTCTCTTCTGTAATTATACCTGTCACCACTTCCGATGGAGCTGATATAAATAGCCAGTTCTGCCTTCTGTTTGCATTTTGGTTTTTTAATACAAAACAAAAAGGAGAGAAGCAAACTGTCTACCCCTATCTCTGATGGTAAGACCAGCCTAAGAGGTATAAAATAAATGAAGCATTCATTCACTGCTAATTTGCTCAGTATTTCTAAGGTTGACACTATACACAACACATTACTGCTGTAAGTAATCTTGTTTGCTAAAAGTAATGGTCTGTAGGATTTATGTCCCATGATAAGGTCGGATGATGAAACCAAAAGACATGTATGGTAATGTATGTTAACACCTAGCTTTGCTAGGACAGCTAGCTTGGTGGATCTAAGTACCACTATACAGGGGATCCATGCACTACTTCCAGCCTCACCAGTTTCAGTGGCAAACACAACATGTAGTCCTCTGACCCTGCCTTTAATAAGCAATAAACACTCATAAAATCCACAAATACTTTAAAATAAAACCCCTCATATAATTTCAACTCCCTCTGTTCCGAAGAGAGGAAAAATCATGTGGGAAAAAAATGAATTCATGCATTTATGGAGGATGTTCAGATACTAATGATGAGTTATTGCAGCCAGAAATGACTAGAAAGATAAATGAATGAGAAGGGACAAAAGGTTTGTTTATTCTAATGATAGAAGCTTAATAGTTCCCAAAATCAGTTTTTTAAATTTCCCAGTTGGTGAAGAGCTTTACCTACCACAAACTCCTACCTAGGGAGGGGATAAAGTAAACACAGCAATCAAATCTGTACAGAATGTGGTCAATGGCTTTACTGGAGTTTGATTTATATTGATAAATGCCATTTTTATTCTCTTCAGATGTCCCCAAATAAACTTCAAAAGCTGTGATAATCATTAAACAGCAGAGATGCTCCCACCCTGCTTACAGAATATAACATCAGGACGTTCAAAATCCTTAAGCTCTTCACAACACTCACTTCCATGCTCAAGTGAGCAATGCTGTCTCACCAGCTGTTTTCCTCTCTCTAGAGTGAAGACGTCATTCTTCCATTTGTGGCTTAGTTGAAGATTGCCAAAATTCTGCTAAGAGATGTAATTAAGTATATGTTCCTTTATGTGCATTGGAGTATTCAGAGCCCCACTGGTGACTCTGGTGGGTGCTGGCAAATGGGAACTCCCTCACCTCCAGAGAAGTCACTTACGCAGTCAGGTCCCACAGTACAACACAATGGACATCACAAACCTCTCAGCACTACTTCCCTCTTTCATATTCTCAGGAAAAGTAGCACTAGTGCTCAAAGCTTGATTTGTCTGAACAGCTCGGTATCCATAAACTCATTACGAGAATCAAAGTAGCGTTTGTGAGTTATATATAGCAAGAGACAGAAAGAAAACAGGGCTATTGTGCAAAGCGTCAATTAGGCCTCTTAGTGAGCCATAGAAGTGGCTCAAAACAAAACTGCATTTGCAATGTAGTGAATCATAAATGATGCTGTACCAGGTGTCAGAGGGAAAAAAAGCAAGAGCAGAAGACTTCTGTTGTGCCTTGTTCTGAAGCAGTTAAGTGTTGTCATTTTGAAGTAATTGAAACAGCCCCAGTGACTCTCTGCAGTTTTGTCTAGCAAAACTCTGCATCCCAGAAGCAGACTGTAGTGCTGTTGATGTAATCTAAGGTGATAAACATGTGCTAATAAGCTTGGACTCGATTTAGCTTTGGAGAGACTGCTCCAGGGATCCTGCTGCCTTGTGAACATGGGGGGCAGCTGAACCTGGTGGCCAGGAAGGGAAATTCCTGGATGCTGTGAAGTGTTAAAATGTCTACCAGTTCACAAACAGGTAACTTCTTACATACACTAAGACATTCTAAAACAAGCCATGTGTCAAAGCTGCTGTGGTTCAGACATTCCGTGTAACTCTTTCATTTTTGCAAGCCCATTTAAGACTGTCTCCAACTGCCCCCGTTTTCTCTATCTCAGCACCTCTTTTTCTGAGATTCCCTCTCAATTTTCATGGGATGCCAGCAAGTTACATGCTTGGGCAGGGAACTCATTTCTTCCTTTAACGGCTTATTTTCCCCAGTACTTGCCTTGGGAGCTCTGGGGATCCATCACTCTTACTTCAGGGCTTGAAGCTTGAGGGTTCTCTTCCAGGGCTGTGGCCTTCTGCAATACAGGAATAACGCTGACACATCTCAGCTCTGAATTCTCCTTAAAACAATAGCATAGAAAGATTGGTTACTTCTGATAACTTGTTTTGGCAAAGGTCCTCACCATCTGTCACTACTTGCTTTCGGCACTGAGCATGTCCTTTCAGCCCATCCTTTCTCTTAGGATATGGCTTAACCTCTTATTGAGCCCTTAGCTTGCTTCCAAAGAATGATAAACCCATATTGACTGACTGGAGCATGTGTGGGTCAAAGCTACCCTCTCCCCTCAGCAGCAAACAGACCCTTCTTCACCTACCCTCGATATCTCCACCTTCCCACTCCTTGGGATGGCATTCCTTCTCACTTGGCAATGAGCTCAGCAGGGCCAAGCTCATCCAAGACATTGGAGTGTCGTTAGTGGTGAGGTGGGTAATAGCCTATTGCTGTATCGCTACTCTCCCTGATGGACACCCTCCTTCAGAAGCAGGTGCTCTTTCACACTGTTTCTCATGCAGCCCTGTTTGGTGCTGCCTCCAATGCTTTCTACTTTTTTGTTCTGGAAAGCAAAACAGCACAGTTCATGGATACTGAACACTTTTTTTTTTTTTGAGGACTTGAACTTGCACAGGTTACTAAGCACTGGAAAAACTGAAGAAGCCCTGGTGGGTTTGTAGAGCATAAGAGTCCTAAGTGATGAACAATAAATGTATGTGAATGTTAGCTATTTTCTGCAAGAGTTAATTGATACAAATGTACAGACAGTGAACATGCCTGCTGCTTCCCTGCATCTAGGAGCTCTGTACTTGGACCATGAGGTGTACGGCAGAAGCTTCCTGGCACTGCCGCCTTTACTGGGTTGATTGAGAAATAATAATATAATCCACTTACAGGACAAACTCATGAAACTTGCAGGTTCTACGAATGTTCTGCAAAAAGCTAACAGCCACTTAAATATGCATGAAAAAGGAGCACAGTATGACCCTCATGAATAGCAGAAAATCAAATCCAAGCTGTGTTTTTCCAAGAACAGAGCCAAGAAAACTGTTTTTCACTTATTATTTTTACCAGCTGTGATATTTAGTCCTTCTGAAAAGTAGTCCATGCAAGTTTTTTGTACAATATTGACTTGAAAAGCAGGACCATGTGTGTGTTAATTATTACATTGAATGATTATAGCAAAAGCTTCTCTTGCCTAAGTAGTCATAGAAAACTCTACAATTCCTGTACTTCAGCCAGAGGATTTGTGAGTTCTTAATTGTTGGAGCTTTTAAGGACTCAGCTAGATGCAGTCACAGTTGATCTAGTGTTGATGATGGTCTTGCTTTAGGAGGAGGTTGGATCACCTCCAGAGATGCCTTCCAGCCAGCATTTCTCTGATTCTCTGAACAAGCAAGGGCAGCCTATGGTATGTTACACAGGAAAGTCAGACTCAAGGCTTGTAATAATTCTGTCCAACTGTAAGACTGACAAATCTATTGATTCTGAGAATTACAACTCCTGACAATAGACACCAACGGGAGCACAGGGATTCTTGATGGAGCTGCTGTTAGCAAAAGATTCTCACAAATGAGGCAAGAGAAAAGTGACATGAAATGATTTCTTAAAATGTGAAGGATCTCTCTCTAAATAATTTCTCTAAATAAGATGAGTTTCAGATATTTCTGTAAAAATTAAGTTATCTTTCAGGCCATAAATAACATTCAATTGGCACAATTAAAATTTTAGCCTTTTTACTCCTATCAAGTGGCCAGATCCTTGCACTTCTAAGATGGAGAAAACTCCTCTTGTCTGTGAGAATCTTGCCTAGCCAAGGACTCAGCTTTGCCTATTTAGAGCTCTGAAGTCAGGGCAAAAAAAAAAGCCTATACGAAAATAAAGACATCAAGATTTCTAATGACAAATCTCCTGGGTGCTTGGCAGAAAAAACTTGCATGTAAAGAAAAGTGTTTTGTTAGCAGCACTTATGAATAATAAACTAGCAAGGCTTCTTTGCCCCTATGATGCCATGGAGACAGCTTTTAAGCTCCATTATTTGTCCCTCTCATAATAACTGAATTTGGAAGAGCTGTACTCTTACAGCTTTCCTGAACCCTCATGAGCAGGTTTAAATAGCGGGTGTAGAAGCTTTGGAAAGGACAAAACATCTCTCAAATTGTTCTTTATTACAGAAGATATTTCTAGTAAAAAAACATCAGAGAGAATAAAGGGAATTGAATTTATCTCAAGAAAAACGGTGCTAAATTGGAACGGATCTAAAACTGCTAATGAAGCAAGTGTCTTTAATTTTGTGTTTTGAAGCTTTTTTTTAATCTCTTGGCTCAATGTAATTTATATTAGTCTTGGCAGAGCAACATAACAAAACAGCATCTTCTGGACTGGAAAGTTGTTATATTAATTGACTTGTATAAGTCTTTCTCTGTACTCTGACCTTCCAGTCCTCCTGAACCTGCTTTCCTTTATGTATTCTTTGGGTATTTCATTTTTTTCCATAAATGTCCCACACATTAAAACTCAGTTATTTTTCAAAACATGTATATTTGCATGTGGTTGATGTGGGATTTATTTGCCCCATACCAGGATTCAGCCCTCTTGCAAAACTGTGCAGCAGTGACCTAGTAGTTGACTAGCATGCCATTACTGGCATGTAAGTTTTGCAAGTGTTAAATGAATTTTAAATTCTGTTAGGGTTACAGTTCCTCATTATGTGATTGTTAGCTGAGTAGGCCATGTCTGTTTATGTTGTATAAACAAAGAGGTGATGAAGGAGAAGTTTTTATGAAGACAGTGCACATGTAATGGTGAGGGGGAATTGCAGAGAAAGGATGATCTATTGTTCTGGCATATTTTTAGCACTTCTAACCTTTCTCACAGTTTGCTGCTTGCTTTTCTTGCCAGCAGAAATGCATTCTATTAATTTCTCCATTTCCTCCTAATGACCTTATTTGACTGAAACTCAGTTAATTTCTTAATGAAAGTTGACAGTAAGAAAACAAATTGCTTTTGTCATCTTGGAGTGTTGAAAAGGATTTGTATAGCACTTGTCTTCCATTAACGCAGCATTTCAGGAGTCCATGTGCCTTGCCATAGTCCTCTCTGAATCTATTACCAACCTTAAAAAAAAAAAAAAAAAAAAAAAAAAAAAAAAAAAAAAAAAAAAAAAAAAAAAAAAAAAAAAAAACCCAGAAAATAACATGATAAGAGGGAGTTTCTTTTTGTCCAGAACACTGGGTGTTTCATTTCCAAGAGATTTATGTATCAATGTTCTTTGAACCCATCTTTCAAAATACATGCATATTTGATCATCCGGAGAAGGAGATGTGACTAATGATACCATCAGTGTTATAAATGGTGGGCACGCTGAGGAGCGCATCTAATTTGCACAAAACCTCTTCTGTTTTCCTTACTGTAATCAGTGAGTGATTCTGTCGTGGCCTTTTGAGACCCATTCTAGCACCTCTCCATTTGTGCATCAAGCTTTCTCTCACTTCTGGTCTAAACTTCTCTTTTATGACATTCTTCAAACCTGTCTTGTACTGTTTCTGTTGCTGTCTTCATCTCAGCAGCATGACCTGTATTATTTTGCATCTTCTCTGTAAGGATGTGGCTTGCCAGCTCCTTACTGTCCTAAGAGCTTTGCCAGATTCCCTCCCCAGTACTGTTGGAAGGTGGTGAGTAAAAGAAACAAAACTGTTTATCAGAGATGCTGCTTTTTCCTATAAGATTGAAAAATTAGGAAAGCATCTAGGACCCAATCCAACAAACCTACTGTGAGTCTTTCCGCTGACATCCACGGGTAGGGAACAGCCTCTTCCACTTGGAGTGAATCTACTTTAGATCTTGCGTGGGCTTAGACATGCCACTCAGAAGTAAATACGTGTATCTCTTGCTATATTAAAAACCTGATCCTCCAAGCAGGTCACAGATAGCTACCTAAAAATAGCTGTGATGAAACTGGGTTTTCATGGTTGGGCCAGGAAGGGTTTAACAGGCATAGTAAAAGCCAGCTGTGGAGTGACCGTTTGCCATTTTTCTCTCATGTGTTCTTCAGATCTGTTCTTGCAAACTTCAGTGGTTCTCCACGCAATGCAGGTCAGCTTCCAAGTAGGTTTTGAAGGAGGACATTTGGTGTACTCCATATAGATTTCTTCTGGAAGAAAAACCCAAACACCTATTTTCTTAAAATAGCTCCAGTCCCTTACGCAGATCACGTAAGTGTGCTTCTCCCTCTTTGTCTCACATCTCTCCATTAAGAAAGCTGCTGTCTAGTCTTGCTTGCATCCTTCAAGCCTCTGTGTGACAGTGGTCTCCTCATAACATTAGCAGAGCTCATTCACACTGAGCGTCTGAGTAACTTTTTTCCCTTGCCTGCAATGGCAGGATTGGATCAATTGTTGGGGCACCTTCCAGCCCAAATAATAGACTACACTGCTACTTGCTTGTTTCCTGCTTGATGTAGTTAAGGTAAATTTGCATCTCCTGATTTCTCCTGCTGCATAAAACAATAGCAGCTAATGATAGCAGTGCTTTAGCTTTCAGATTAGCATAATATAACAGTTTCGTTGCAGTCCGGCTTGGTTTGGGGACTCAGACTGGGTGAATGTGACAGATTATCTTTCTGCTGATGAGTTGCAGTTTGCTGAGCTTTTGAATTGTGTGTCTAGAGGACATTATACTTCTAGCATAACAAGTGAGGAACCCTTGGTTGATCATACATATTGCTGACATCTCTATATTAAGCCACAGTTTCCCAAAAGGGGGAAAAAAAACTGAGATATTGAGATATTTACCCTTTCAGCTTCAGAAGTGTTATTGCTGTGACAGAACAGCCCCATTCAACTGCCTGGTGTTTCATGTCATGGCTAAAGCACGTGTCAAGGATGACACCACAGCGCAGTGTTAAGGAGGGTGCTCCTCTGTTAAAGGTGACGTTCTTTAGATAAGATGCTAAATCTAGCTCCTTCAGCTCATCCCTCTTGACTGGGCAGGCAGCAGTTAAAAATTTCACATCGTTCCCACAGGATAATATCAATGTCTTGGCCAGTATTTCCTCTCTTAATAGAAACTGGGTGTGATACACAAGACAGAGCTAGCATGTCCTGAGTAAGTGCTGGCTGTAGAAATTGCCTTTGCAGTCTTTGCACTGCAGTGTTTGGATTTTCTATCTTGAATACAGCAGGGGATCCCTAAGCATAAGAAGTGCCAGGAAAAGCCAGATTTCATGATGCTTTGTCCTGTGAAGGACAAAATTAACCCTACCATTCACTGACACTTTCAGTATTTTTGACTATTTATACTTCTTGAAAAGAACAGTCTTTAGAGTCTGACTTAGACTTCCTTGGATATTTCAGACAAATCTCAATCTACTGTGGACATTAGTTCCTCATGTGTAAAATGAAGATAATACGTTAGGGGAATAAACTCTACTAATGCTTAGATGTACATGGAGACTGTAAATACGAGACTATAAAAGCTTCTTCATAGCCTGACAGAGGTGCAGCATAGCAGAATACAATAGTTTTGCTTTTTAGGTAAATTGTCAGACCAAGTAACTTTATTTTTAAACACATACATTGAGTGTACCATGCATATATTATTTGTTCCATTGATGATTAAAAAAAAAAAAAGAAGAAAAGAAAATCACAGCAACTTCTTGGGATGTAGTTTGATTTTGGAGTAGATGGTATTTACTTATTCAAACTCCTTGTGAGTGTGCTGCAAAATGAACTTTCAAAAAAGTATTTTTCTTTTGCTTAAACAATCTGATTAATTCAACACAAATAAGTGAATTGCTTCAGTTGGTCCAAATATGCCTTTCTACTATTAAAGTAGTTTTCCTGATTTTTTTTTTTTGTTGTAATTGTAATATCAATCTTCCATTTTGAAGTAAGATGTGACTTCGGGAGTTAGGGGTGTTTTCCTTTAAAACCAAAGCTTTTTTTTATGTGAAATACTATATTTTTATGGAGGTTCTATTGTTTCTTTTAAAAAAAAAATAGTTTAAAGAGCTTGTAGGAAGTTCGCAGAAATAAAGATCACATTCTGCTGCACAGAGTCGAGTGCTGCTGAATGGGAGCAGGTGACATCCTGACGCTCTGTGACATTTCAGTAGAAGGGTTCAAGCAGAGGACTCAGTGGTGAGTGCATGGAAGGAAAAAAAAGCCATGAAGGTGGATGAATAGGTGCACAGGAACAAAAAGTACTGTATGTTGCTCTAAGTGTTAGAGCAATCATTTTATCACTCTGGATGTAGCACTCATTGTATTCTTCCTCCCTGCTTTAATTTAAGACGAGACACTGTGCTGAAGCGTGCACTG
Source organism: Ardeotis arabs (assembly GCA_011801015.1). NCBI lineage: Eukaryota > Metazoa > Chordata > Aves > Otidiformes > Otididae > Ardeotis > Ardeotis arabs. Next base: position 13,631 of record JAAGAY010144099.1, read on the forward strand.
CTTCACGTGCACATTTCTAGATATTTGCACCCTGAAGAGAGCATGCTGGATCAAGTGCATTTATCCTGTACCACATCTATATTCTAGTATTTGTTTTTCTTGACTGATCTAACAAACAGTGTGTGTGTGCTACTGAGCCCCAGATACCATCTAGTGTGCAAGCACATGGAGAGAAGTGTCTGGTGGAGTACATGAAGGGTGGATGCAAGTTTTTGGAAACATCATGAAAGGAACTGCCAGGCTTTGAGTATTTTTGGAAGTTCAGGCACGCTTGTGGGTGCTAAGTACTAGAATGTCTGGCCAGGAATTCCTTTGAAAATCTGGCCCAGATTTTGCCATCTAGGAGTAGAGAGCGAGCGCTACATCAGTGGTTTCCAGCTGGGGAGGCAGACCACACTGGTGAGGTGAAGCTGAGAGTGCAGGAAAACAAGATGTGATGATCTTGAGCCCTGCAGGTTCACAAAGCCTGGGGGCTGAGAATTCTGGAGCAGATACAGAGATGGCTGGATGAGGTTAACCGTGTGTCCACACCTGGCCATGGACACATACAGGTACAGTAAAAACAGGACTGACTTGTAGATATTTTTTTGTTCCTTGAACAAGGAGAGTCTACGTAGTGTGATCCCAATTATGGCAATTAAAGTGCTAGCTGATTAAAATAAAAGGGAGGTCTTACATGAGTCTGTGGAATTGGATGACTGTGGGATGTGGGGAGTTTTACTTGTTCCCCATAATGAAAGTATGGGTAGGAGCTGCTAACCCAACCAGAGTACTCAACACTTAAGCCGTGTGAATGAAACAGAATCATTGAAGGGATGGGTTTATGTATTTTCAGCATGGAAGTTTCAGGCATTAATGCCAGCCTCTAATAAGTGGGAACGGGAGTTTTTTTCTCAATAAATCCATCAGAAAACCACCATGCTGCATGATACTACACCAGAATGCTGTAATGATGAATCAGAGGCTGCTCAGAGATCAGGAACAGTGAGTGAGGCAGGACAATTTCCATGGTATTTTCATTGCCCTTACGTTATACACAGAACAGCTCTGTGTAACGCTAATGCACTGAGGCGCATGAGGTGTGGGTCCTGTTAGAACAAGAAGGAACAGAATAGAACCAGAAGTGACAGAGGAGCTTGTTTCCCGTCAAGACCAGCCAACCATTACCACATTATTGCTGTATTTGATTTTCCTCATTTAAATGTGTGATGGCAGCAATTTACACCAGAAATCAAAGGTGATTATTTTTCCATAGAATTGTCAAGCAGGGCATAAAGCCTCCTACTACTGTCTTGACAAATGTGCTTATTACTATCAAAATCACCAGTAAAATTATGAAGTATATTTTCCTCTGTAAACATGAGGAACTGAACACAAAGCAAAAGGCCTCTGGTCACTGTAGTATTTAGGTGGTGTCTGCTGGGATAATGCTATTGCAGGGATTAAATTTGCTGTTCAAGGTAGGTGCTAATTTGTGTCTGTGCATGTACATTATTATACACATGTGACAACCACATACCCTGACGATACTAATTTACTGGTGAAGAAAACAAGAATCTGATGGAAATATCCCGGTTTGTGACAGCAAAATCTAGGATAAAGCCTGTGTCCATTACATATGATACTGTGGGAAAAAAAAAAACAAACATGCTAGGACAGCTCCTAAGTGTTTCATTTTATTTAATTGCTCTGCTAATTTTCAGACTGTCAGGAAAGGCTGGGAGGGAACTGACAGGACTGGGGAACCCACAGCCCCTTGGTCAGATCCAGGCTGCAATTTCAGATCATACAGCTAGCAGCAATGCGGGGTTTGGATTCTTTCTGCAGGGTTTATTACTGAAAAGTTTTGACGTACATGTTGATACAGGGACCACCAAGGGTGAAATGAAGGCTTCTCCAGCCCTCTACAAGAAAAAGGTCTGCTCCCCTCCAAGTCTGAGATAGGGAAGAAACTCTTACCTTGTAAATCAAGGTCTTTGCAGTGCAGTTCAAACCAAAGAGGAAGAGCAAGGAAACAGCAGCTGCTCATCCAACCTGGTGATACAGCTGCAGCGTGCTCAGACTAGGCGAGGTGAACGGATTTCAATTCTGCAATGCAGCCATGCATTGCCTCTGCAGAAACCTGCCTGCCTGATTGCACAGGCAAAGTGAATTTTACTCCAAATCTCAGAGGAAGGATAGAAGCTCATGGAAAAAGTATTTGAAAGAAACAGAAGTGCAGACTTTTGGGGACTGTGTACTTTGTGCCTTGGTGATACATATAGATATGTCCACTCAGCAAATGTATAGAAGAATAGCACTTAAAATTTGCCCTAAGTAGAGACATGATTCCAAAGAGTTGGATTTGTTGCTATCTGATTTAACCATTAAATCAAAACACCAGAGGTTGGGAGTTGTGACCTTAAACTTACAGGTGACTGTGATAAACACTTGCAGAGATGATTCTGATATTTGCAGGGGTTAATTACCTTTCAGAAATGAGATTTTTTTTTTTTTTTGGCCATGGAGGACTGCAAAGTCTGGCTCAGGGATGAGTAACCCTTGAGGTCCTGCATAACCTCTGGAGATACTTACCTGGTTCAGTAGCTCACAGAGGGAGTCTGGGGTAAGCAGATGTTGGACTCCGGTGTTTAAAGCAGGGCAGCACACACTCCCTGCAGCCTGGCAGCTGCCCTATCTTTGCAGCATATGCAAGGTCTCACAGAGGTCTTGCTGCCTTGCAAACAGAGGTTTGAAAGGAGAGGAAAGAGGTGGAAATAAATTACAAGCCTGCCTCAGTGTCCTTCCTCATTGTAACTAAAGGCTGCCAGTCTCTGTCCCTCTGTCAGTGCTCTGTAGTTAACATTGGTACTTTTTAAACAACTCGCTGGCAGCTGCGAGGGACTAAATTTCATAGAATAAAGCCAATCCCTGATTTTATTTTTTTTTATTGCACGTGGGACAATAAGGCTATGCAAAAGGCTTTGGCTGTGTGTTCATGTCAGATGCACTCATCTCTTCAATTAGGCCAGGGGGTTTTTATCTTGAGCAGTCAGGTAGCAAGTCCATTAAAACACAGGGTGGACAAGGATGCGTAATTTGCTTAGTGCTGCAGTGAATGGTGCCGCTGTGAAGGCTCTGACTTTGGTGATGAATGTTTCATGACCTGATCTCAGGAGAACAGGGTACTGACCATATAGCACATGGTTTAAAAGAAAATTGCCCAGGTTTTCCTGGTTGTTTGCCCTGAGCTGTATGTTGCAAAGCACTGACAAGTGCAGCTGCAAGTTACAGGACTGCTTTCTGCTTAAAGTAGTTTCTCTGACAAGGCTATTCCTTCTACCAGAGACATGTGTTGTACAGTCAAATTCTGCTCTGCAGCCCCAGAATCATAATGCAATTTCTTATTAGCTTTTTTTAACATCAACTCCTGCTTCTACAGATTGCTGACCTTTCAAAGAGGTGATAGGGAAGGTCACATTTTGAGTTGCTCCCAAAGGCCAGCAAAGCTGGAGATTCTTGAGTGAGCCTGGAAGCTCCAAGGATACTCTCAGTGTACGTGCAGAGAGAGCTTGCTGAAAGCGTATCTAGTTTTTTCATACACGAACACTGCTGTGAATGTTAAAGGAGGAGTTTCTTGCCAGGAAGGATGTGAACAGAAACAGTGTAGGCTCCACAATCTAGACAAGGTATTTTCTGCCAGCAAAACCATGCAAAAAAAAAAAAAAAAAAAAAA
>JAAGAY010144100.1:0-55848 GCA_011801015.1 Ardeotis arabs
TTTTTTTTTTTTTTTTTTTGTATTTTTTTTTTTTTCCCCACCGTGTTTGGAATACGGACGCAAAGCGTATTTTGGAGAATAACCAGATTCCGCATCCCCGAGGGCGATGCTGCCGGAGCGTCCCCGCCGCTACTCGGAAGCTGGAAGCCCCGAGTTTGCTGGAGCAGCTGAGAAATCGACAAACACAGAGAAAAATCGGGGAATTGTGGACGCTGCAGCCCGGGGGGTCTGGGATCCCGCCGCAGCGCGGGCAGCCGGTCACCCCCGGGGCCGTCGGGTCCCCAAAATAACGGGGTCGGTCGCTCTGCGGTGGGGAGCAGGCGAATTACTTTGCAGCCCGCTTCATTTATTTTATTTTATTTTATTTTTAATGTATAATACGGGGTCGTTCTTGCTCCGCCTTCTCTGAGCCGACCCCTAGACCCACACCGGGGCTGAGCCCGAGGGGAAGCCCCGGCCCCCGCGGCCGGGGTGAATTAAACCCTCGGAAAAACAAACAAACTAAACCAAAATAAAAATATCCGAGGCCAATCCCGAGCGGTGTCCAGGCCGGCAGCGAAGGCTGGGAGTTGTTCGGGGTTTTCCGCCCGCTCCCCCCCCCCCAAATGGGGAGCGAGGGGAAACGTTAAAAAGCGCAGTTTTGTCATAAATCGCCGCGGGATCTCCGAGGACCGCACCGGGGACGAGTAACGCTCGGGTTCCTGCCGGTGCGGCCGTCGGACAGAAACCCGACGGCAATCGCTGCTCCGCCGCTCCCTGATCAGTGCCGAGGTGCTGTTGTCCTGCTTCAACAAAATATTCACTCGCCTGCCCCAAATGCCGAAATCCACCTCTTCACTCCCGGGCTTGCAGGCGCTTCGTGGTCCAGCCGAGCGCAGGGACCCCCCAGTCAAAACCAGCACCAAACTGGGCTGGGGGGGCTGTCACCGCCCGTGTCCCCCCCGCACGGCCTGGTTGCGGGGTTTGCACTGCCCGGTGCGGGATGCATCATCCCGGGATGCACCGTCCCTGCCCACGGGTTTGCTTTTTCCTTTTTTTCCCCCTTTTCCTTTGTAAGCAAACCCCAGTGGTCTGATGTCGCTGCGGGGGTCTGTGCCGCTCGCACCCCGCTGCGCTGGCGTGGCAAGTGGGGATGTGCTCAGGCTGGGAATGACGTGGGTAAAATCGAGAGGGTGGAAGAGATTTTGTTAATATTTTTTTTTTTGTTAATATTTTTGTATACACGGCTGTTCGCTCTTCCTCCTTTTCCAAAGTGCTTCAGAAATTATTTTCTGACTCATTTTTATTATTGTATTTGTTTGGTTTGGGCTTTTTGGTTTTGTCTTTTCTTTCTTCTATTTTTCTTTTTTCCCCCTCTCCCAAGTATTTATATAAGACCAGGAAAATATTTGACATGAAAACAGTAAAATCAACTCTGAAAAAGTTTAGTCCAGGGCTCTGGCTGCTTTAGGCTACAGCAGCTACAGGTATTTTCTGCTCTGCTTACCTGCAGCCCTTTTTTTTTTTTAACCCCCATGACAGCTACTCGCGTCCCAACGCGAAACCCCACAGATGAACGGTCAGAGACCCCATCAGGCCGGAGCAGCCGGTGCTTCTGGCGTGGGCCCTTCCCTCAGCCGAGAGTGCGATTTTCTGCCGAGGAAATCAAGCGTTACGCCATCGCGCTCGGTAGTAAAAAAATCCTGCAGCTCGGTCGTAAAATAAGGAGGGGTTTTATCGCTTTGCCATGGCTTCAGGAGCAGCCGAAGGCTTCTGCTGGAGCCTTTTTTATTACAAATAAAATATAAATCTCTTTTCCGGGGGTCCCACTGGCGGTGGGCTGGGGCCCTGCGAGTGGGGACTGCCGCCAGGGCCTGGGAATCCCGCTCGTGAGCGAGCGGTTTTGGCTGCAGCGTGGCACAACCCAGAGCGCCGACGGAGCAGGGTGCAGCTATTGTGGGCTCACTGGGGCAGCAGGATGGGGCTGTTGCGTTCACCTTCGTGTTTGGGTTTTGTTTAAACTTCCATCCGAGGGTTTTCAGCTGCTGCGCCGTGGCAGGGCTAGCGTTTCTGCTTGGGAAGGTGGACCCGGGCGGGAGGCCGGCCGGCCGGAAAGCCGTGCCTCGGAGGCTCCGAGCCCACGCTTAGAGGTATTGCGAGAGGGAGCTGTCACTACGGAAGAATGCAGCAGAGGAGGGAGATTAAGACCGAGATCCCTCAATCCACTCACCACCGCACGCGAGCTCCAGGGTTTATTGCAAAAACATCCCCGTGGGCTTCGCGTGCGGGGCTGCCAGCAGGACCAGGGTGCCGGCATGGCGGCAGTGGTGCTGTTTCCCCTTCGTTTCGGCGCGGAGATGAATTGAGCTGTAGGAAATGCCACGCGAAGACAGATGTGGCAGGGAAAAAAAAAAAAAAAATCTTGAAAGAATGGTAGATTAGATAAACATCATTTCCTGTGACGAGCGAGGTAATAAATGAGGTCATCCTATAAAACACCCCGGGCTGCGAAGACACGGCTGTTCTAAGCCTGTCCACGGCCGCGGGCGGAGGTGCGCGGACGCCAGACGGGTGCAGGGCTCCGAGGGCAGAGCCCTGCCGGCTCTCTGCAGCTTTACCTGGCTGGGAGCAGGGGCTCGCCAGGGACAAGCCAGGTCTCGACGGGCGGCTGCGCTGCCCGAGCGCCGCTCGCAAAGGCTGGGAGGTGCAGGCAAGCCCTCGCACACACCACGAGATGCAGCGTTCGTCAAAACACGGTCGTGCCTCCCGATCCAGGCGCTTCCCCCTCGCGCGCACATGCGTGCATGCAGGAACACCTCCTAATCAAACAGAGAGACTTAAAAGAAAGTTTTTGCTGTGAACTGCATCCAGATCACCATTCCTCCATTAAAATTATATTTTTAATGTCCTCTAATTGCAGCAGGATGAAGCCAGGTGTGTGTTGGTGTGAGATAGCACACGCAGGTACCGGTGAAGGCGCTGGGTTTTGTCTCAACCTCCCCGGTGCCCCCAGGCATGCGTTATCTCCAAGTTTCACGTACCTTGTCATGACTTACTGTTTAATTAGATGTTTTTAAATGAATTTTGTTTTTTCTTCGTTAGAAGGAAAGAGTAGTTCTTAAAGGGAAGGTTCAGAAAAGCCAGCTTGGGTCGCTTTTTGGCGTGTGGCTCACGAGTCAAAGCGACAGCGGGAGCTGGACCCCTGGTGAGGCTTCGCCACGGGACAGCGCCCAGCGAGGCACCGCGGATGCACTGGGCTGGTGCTGGAGCGGCTCTTCCCTGGTTTCCCAGTTTCTATTTTTGCTGCCCGCTGCGTTGGCCGGTGCTCGGCTGCCGCAGACGCTGCTGGTTGGGGCAGGCAGGGCTGCAGGCGCCCACGCTCGTGGGCAAGGGGGTCATCACCAGGGGCTGGCTGTCCTCAGCCATCCTGCGTGCCTCCAGCCTGGGGTCACACCAAATCTGCAAAACATAGACCATTCCTCCCTGTTTAGTAATATTCCAAGATATGTGATCTCTGGAAAAAAAATCAAAAAACTGTTTGCAATCTGTCTTAATTATCTGAAGAGCCTAAACGAGGTTCTCTGAAGTCCTAGACTGGCACCCTAACCACTAAACCATCCCACCCTTTCCTGTGTGATCCTAGGGAATTACTCATTCTTGCTGTCCTGTTTGTTTGTTTGTTTTAATTCTTAATGGAGGAACTAATTAACAAATGTGGATGCAGCGCTCGGAGCTGCTGCATGCCCAGCTCCGCCGTGTCCAGGTGTCGCCTTCGGTTTGAGAGGTGCAGTGTTGGGGGTTGGTGGGGAAGAGCGGAGGAGCATGAGGGAGCAAGAAGGGGCTTCTAGAAATGAGCCCAAAGCACCCATTGCACTTCAATATTCCCAGAACACCCTGTGTGAGCCTGTGGCTTGGGAGCAAGGGGCTCTGGAGCGGGACGAGGGGTGCAGGGAGCAGGTTCACCTTCGCAGCCAAAAAATCCATCATGGCTTCTGCAGCATCTGTGGTGCGTGCTTGAGATTCCAGCCAGGCCGCGTCTCCCCACCCTCTATCTCAGGCATTTATCTGGCATCAGTCACCCAAGTGCCGAGGCGCCAGGCAGTGAGGGACGGGGTCAGGCCCTATTCCCTCGGGACTGGTTGGACTGGTCCCGGGGAACACGGCGGCTGCGTGGGGATGACGCGTCCCCGGGGAGCCCGAGATGGCCCCATGCAGCGGGGGAAGCGCAGTCACAGTCCTGGGGCTGGTGGGGTGCGAGCAGAGGGTCTGACCAAGGGCATTCAGGGTTGCTTCAAGCACAAGACCCAAGTGAGCGAGAGACGGGGACACTTGTTGAAGAAACATCATCAGAGGGTTTGTGGGCACTGCGAGAGCAGCGCCAGCCACTCGCACACTCCCATGCAGCCGGCTGGCTTCTCCCAGGCTGTTTCTGTGGCTGGTTGGAGTTTTCCCTGTGGGAAGACACGGACATTGCTCTGTGCCCGCAGCTCCTCCCTGGCACTGCGGTGGGGCCCGGCAGCGGCAGAGGGGTTTCTCAGCGCCTGTCCCAGCAGCCTGGGCAGGGACGCGCGTCCTGGCTGGGGCACGGTGCTTTGCCAGACATCCTGCCAACGCGCAGGTGCTGGGAACCCAGGGCATCTTCCAAGCAAGAAGTCAAAGTGTGTTTGCTGTGACAGTGGGCGAGCAGTGCCTCTCCCCAGAGCGATCCCCAGGCAAGTGAGCCGACAGATTTACAGGGCTGCGGTCTGAGGCTGCGATCGAAACCCTCCCACACCCTCTGCGGATTGGCAGCGTATTCCGTATGAAGAGAAGTGTTTTCCCATTATTCTTCACGTCTAATCTTTGCTGAAGGGTCTTTTGCCCCTCAATAATCTAAATGCACTTTAACAAATTGACAGCAACGTTACCGTGGCTTACGCGGGATCTGCCGCCGCTCGCGGAAGACACCGCACCTTTGTTCCGCCTTCCCAGATTACGCAGAGCCGAGCCACACAAATTCAGGAGCTTCTGTAGGGAATACAGGGAAAACCTCTCAAGCATGTTACTGTAAAATGGATTATACTGTTTAAACGCATAAAGATCCTGTAGACTGGCTGCCAAGATGTAATGAGAGTTTGCGCTGGTAACTGAATAAACCTGCGATGGTTAACGCCACGGGGCAGAGGGTTAACACCACGGGGCAGAGGGGAGGGGTGCGCGTGAGGCCGGGAGCGCTCGCTGCCGCGCGGCACAGTTGGACAGGGCTGGGGTGACGCTGGTGGGAACCCTGCCTTGGCATCAGCACAGAGCAGCACAGGTTCCCCGTTCCTCGGGTTCAGATCCTGGGGCTCTCCAGCCTCCCGATTCGGTTTCTCACCTTCCCGACACCTGCGTGTTTTGTGCTGTGAAACGCATGTGTCCCGTACGAGGGGAGATGGAGCTACTTGGATCCATCTGGAGCAATTTAAATTGAACTGAAATTTAAATTTAATTTTTTTTTTTTTTTTTTTAAAAACGCAGATGTGAAGGGACTTAGCTACAGATTAAAAAAAAATACTGAGTCAGGGCAGTGAAATAATCAATTACTGCAGCAAACCAACTTTTCAAATGAAGTTGTAAAGGGAACAAGTGCAGCATTAGGGGAGGGGATGGGGGCTCTGCTGCACGAGGGCAAAACCCCTGTGCAGTAAATACCTGCAAATACATTTCGACATTCAAAAGCAGAACCCAAATCCTTTTCCATTTGTTCCCTGAGGGTTTGGGCACTCAGGTTTCACTCGTTCGGAGGATGTCATAACCACTGGTATTGCTGCTTTCCGGCGGGGTATTCCTGAGGCTGCTGCTCCGGCCGCTGCGCCGGAGGCTCTCCAGGCAGCACAGCCCGATCCATAAAACGAAATACAGCAGGAAAATGTGTGGGAACTCACAGCAAGCTGTTTGTGAGCAGTTCCCAAAGAATTCACAAAATATTCTGAGCAAGCAGCACATTTGAGGCACTCCTAAACGGTGAAGCAGGGAAATGCATTAGCTGAAGTTATTAATTGCAAACCACTTACTAATCCCCTTCCCACTCCTGAAGGAGCTCAGGGTGCTTTTGCAGAGTAAATTCTGTTGTTGCATCAATTGGCCATTCCTATCAAGGCACAATGTACTACCCAGGTACTGTCCTTAACTGGGACGTTGCGTCCGCCGCCCTCGGGGGGGCTGAACCTTCCTGCCCCATCGATCTGGCCCATGACACATGGCCCGTGCTTCGCTGGGTAAAACAGAGGCACAGAAAAAAAAAATGCAATTCGTGTCACACAGCACCTTCACATTTAGCTGGTAACCTAATGTATTGATTTGCATTGGAAACAAAATGTTAAGTATGGGAGCTTTGCATAGGCATGGGACCGCTCCTGATGAGCTTTCTCATGGGAATAGTTCAGCTGCTGAGTTGTATCCCTGCTCCCTCTCCTCTTCCGAGGGTCCGAGATCCATTTCCCTATCAGGACTCGGCAATCTGGAAAGCCCAGAGATAAAACTCACAAGATTCTTTCCATCCTTCCATTTGAAAAGGCCTTCAAGGAGATTATGGCATTTCCTAGAGAGGCTCTTTGACTTGGGGACTCAGTTCAGGTTGTGCATTCAAGATAAAGAAAATACCTGTATAACCCCCTCCGGGAAAAGGGATAATTACAGACCACGGGTTTGAAATACAGCTGATGGCACTGACCTCCTTCCCGGCCCATCCATAAATACCTCTCTGCTGAAACACCGGGAAGTGGAAGCAGCTGAACCCAGCAGCACCTTCCCGGTGAGGAACGGCTTTTCGAGGGATGGCAGGAGCAGCTGCCTCCAGCTCACACCCACACGCAGCTACCTCTTTGTGTCTGTATCCATCTTATAATTTATATCACAGACATTCAAACGAAGGTTAGATTGGCTCACTGAAAGCTCTTCCTGAAAGGCAGCAGTAATCCCTCGCCTTCCGCCGGGGCGACATGCAAGCGCCCATCACCACAGCTTCCCACCACTGCCGAGCCGCAGGAACCCCCCCATGGCTGCAGGGAGCCAAGACAGGGGGCTCAGGGCTGCAGTCCCCAGACACACAGCACCACATAAGCAAACCGCAGCAGCTGCGGTGAGGGGCAGCTGGAAGAGTTTTGCAGGGTGTGGGGGTCCCTTTCCCAGGCCAACACAGCACGGGCTTCCCACAGGTTTTTTTTTTTTTTGCTGCCCCAAATCTGCAGTGATGCCCAATGCGGCCAAACTGACCAGTGCATGGGGTGGCTGGAAACAGCGCTGTGCCTGAAAAGGAGAGGTTGCTCTGTGCCAGGTGGGCTCCTGGGAGGATGAACTGGTACCTCCTTAAAACACTGTCTGAGCTGCAGCGCGCTCCCACTTTTGAAAGAGATGTTGCAACAAAAGCTCTGATATCCAGGGATTCGGTGCTGCTGAGGAAGAGGATTTTCCTGTAACCTATCTAAGGAGGGAAGAAAACAGGCTGGTAAGAGGGGCAGCAATCTGCACGCTCCCGCTGGGCTTGTTTTTTCCCCTCACAGCCCCCTGAGCTCCAGCTGGAAGCAGAGCTGGACAAGTAACACCAGGATAAGCGGTTCCATTTCCAAGTACCACAAATTTTCCTGCTTACAAATCATTTCAGAAGCAGGTAGCACGTTTCTTATAAGGAAAGGAGCCAGCACTCCATCTTTCTCTTTTCTTGGGAAAAAAAAAAAATCTCCTTTCCCTTAGAAAAGCCAGAAGGCACGCAGCCAGCCCTGGGCACAGGTACCACTTTATGTGTCAGAGTGGCTGTTTTCGGGAGTCACGGTGGTAATTTCAGACATAAATGCCTGTGAACACAGACAGGGAAGGAGAGGGAGCGAGGCTGCAGCGCAGGGGCTTGGGGACAGAGCGTCATCACCCCGGATGGTGGCAGAGGCACAGGGCTGCAGATGGGTCCCTGCAAAACTCCTTGGGGAAAAGCAGGAAATTCTGTGAGGCTTTCTAGCTCCCTGGGTAAAAGCCTTTGAAGAATGTGTTACTTTTGCTCCTTCTTTGTGCCTGGAACTTAAAAACCAAAGGACCCACCTCTGCAAAGCAGAAGAGCGTCAGAACCTCCATGCTTTATCTCAAGACACCTCGAAGGCGCAAGGCTCCTTGCTTCGTCAGCGAGATTCACAACTGAGTGACATCAGCTCAGAGGCGTTTCTTCTCTTCCACCCTGCTGCCCGGTGTCTCCCAAAAAGCCCTTGCAGAAACCAGGCTGTGCCACCCCACCGCTCCCACAGCATCGCTGGAGGTATCGGGACCTCGTGTTCACGGGCACTGCCTTCCCACGCCTCTCTGGGGAGCATCATCGGCACCGTGTGCGGGCACCAGCCCAACCCCTCCGGGTGACGTTTACCACCCAGGGACTTCTCGCCTGGAGAAACCTTTCACCCAAGGATTGCTTGGCAAGTTTCAGCTGGGTAACACAGCATCCCTCCCAGGTAGAGGTTGTTATAAAACCCATCCCCCAAGCAGAGCCGTCCCAACCTGCGGGCTGCCCGGGATGCCGAGGGACAGCGGGACGCAGGCAGGGTGTGCTCCAGCTCAGGGAAGCCGTTGGTATTCCTGGAAACCAGGAACTGCATTGAAATCGCTCGCTTTCTCCGAATCAGGGGTTTTCACCCCTGGTGTGTTTGAAAGACAAACAAACAAGAGCTGGTTCAGCACAAAAGGCATCTCTGAGGCAACAGCACAAGCCGCGTGGGTTCAAAGGGAGGACGAAGCCGCGTGTACCTGCAGCAGAGCACCAGGGCAGGCAACTCGCGTGGGAGCTGGTGTCACAGCCCTGCTGCTCGCAGCACACACAAGACGTGTAGCATATCGCGGGTGGTACCTCCCTCGCGACGTTAAAAGCAGCAGCGAGATGCACAGCCTCACGGAAACGCTTCCTGTGGCATTACACAGCAAAAGCCAGGATCGTTCCCCTTCCTGCAGTCAGCACGATGTCACATGCCTGTCATTGACACGCTGCCCCGCTCAGCGCCCAACTTCAAAATACAAGAGCATCGCGAGACAAGATGACACAGTGACAAATATCTCAGAGCACTAAACAGACAGAGTTCCAAAAGCGGGTCCGTACCTGATCGGTTTTCTGTAGCTACTGCCCAAGCGCCAGCAAGCGCTGCAACGCCCCGATTGCTTACGAGAAGCGTTCCCACAGAGCAGAAGTGCCTGCATTGAGATCGTGCCCACACACCCGATCTTCGGTAAATCATTTCACTTGTTCTGTGCCCCAGTTTTCCCCAGCTCACACAGACACCGGGAGCCAGTTAATGACTGGAGTGACCGGTCCTGTACCAGCCCTGGGCTGGGGATTAGCAACACTGGAAGCTGTTTGAGGTCTGCCAGCACAACCTTATTTCAACACCAGTTTTGTTTTCCCTTTCAAACCTATTCCCTCTGACCCGTGTGCTGTACAACCCCGCAGCATCCCCAGGACTGGAGGCTCATCGGGGCAAAACGCTTCACCAGGGCTTGGGTTTGGGAAATCTGCAGCCGAGCTCGCCTCTGTGTGAGGAGCTGGGTACCAGCAACAGCAGTCAAGGCCGTTTGGATTTGCTGAATTAGAAGGAGCAGGATTGATCTGAAGTGAGCAGCCCTCCCATGGAGAAAAAACCCCTCAGGAGCACCTGGCAGCTAAGGAAAGAGCAAAAAAAAGAAAAAAACTTCAGGGGAACAAAGTGAAGCAACCAAGCCTCAATGACAGAGGGATTTCAGGGAATAGGATAAGATTTTACTTTTTTCCCCTCCCCATGTAGGCACATCTACGTTTTCTCCGGCAGCTCACCCTGCCAGGACCATGCCCAGGGCTTCAGTCCCTCTCCCCCTATCCCCAGCTCCCCAGGTGACGCTGACCCACGTGGCAGCTCATTTTCTCAAAAGCCCCCTGCACTCCCAGCACTTCTTGCTTGAGAAGTCTGCCGGCAGCACAGCGCGGTCCTTCGCCTTTTCGTTCAGCCGTGGCTTTGCCGTGAGGCTCCTGGCCAGGGACCACAGTTACCAGTGGGTCCGACTGCAGCTCCCAGCTTTTGGGAACGGCTGCAGGCTGCCCAGCTCACCCTCCACTCACCCATCCATCACACAGCATGCAGAACTCGTACAGGGCCAGTTAGGAAATAGTGACAGCAGATAACAAAGGCATGAGAGGAAAAAAACCTCACGCTCCCCAGGATATTTCTGAGCAGTTGCTAAAAGCCTAACATCCTCTTCTTCCCCTTTCCTTGGCTGAACCAACTCCAACACAGCCCTGCAGCAGGAATGGCTGCTTGGGTGCCGCCCTTTGTAGCTCCCTGGGGTGGGTGGGTGGGGTGCCCCAGCTGAGCCCTGTCCCACTCATCATCAGGGTGAGTGATCAGAGGGAGGGGGCTGAGCACCTGGGCACCGGCGGTTTGGGTACCGGTGTCTGACCCTTTCCTTGTCAGCCTGTGTCATGTGTCGGTCTGTTGCGGTGTGAATGAGCATCTCTGGGGAGTGTTTCTGCTGAGAACCCCGTCCTTGATGGTCACGGGTGGGAGTGGGCTCAGGTCCACGCTGGGTCCAGCCGCTCCTCCACTCAGCACCCAGTGCCTCCCACCCATGTCGTGGCCGTCCGGCGCTCGTGAAAACCCCGTCACCGCCCCAGCAGTTCGGTTCTCTGCCCCACAGCCCGGGTGAACCCTCGCCGTGCGCAGTGGCACGCGTCTCCCGGCGGGGCCAGGCGTCTGCATGCACCCGGCTTGGTTTGGAAAGGGCCGGCGGCTCCCGCCCGTGGCGGACGCAGGGGGTCGGCGTGCTTGCGCGCCGGGGCGTTGGGCTGTCGGCCGCGCGCCGCGCCGACCCGCACCGGTCTCATGCTTCCTTCTTGTCTGCAGGCTGGCTCAGGTGCTCCGATCACCTGCTGCTTGCGGGAACGGGAAAGCAGCAGCTGAAGATCGAGGGGGACTTTTGGTTTACTCAGATGACGAGAGACAATTTTGGTTCCCCCAAAGCCAAGGAAACAAAGCTGTCAGGCTTTAACGGTAGCTTGTCTCCCTCCTGCAGCATGTTTATGGGCAAACAAGCTGCAGATCAGACCAGGCAAACAGCAGCAGGTGAGGCCAAATAACAATAATTAATAATTAATGGCGAACGTGGCTGTGTTTATTCTTGTTGTGTTGAGGCGACGCTGTCTAATGGCTGCAGCACTGTTACAGGGCTCCAGAGACCACCCAGTTTCCAGTGCTGCCGCTAACCTCTGCGTGATGCCGGGCCGGCCGCCCGCTCCCTTCCTCCCTCCGCGCGCCCAGCTGCTGAGGGTGCCGGTGCCCCGCGACGCGGGCAGCCCTGTCCCACGCCTGCACGTGCCGAGCGTGGCGGGGCTCTGGCCTCCAGGCAGAAGAGCGATGCCCATATTCATGCTCCGTGACGGGCGCTGGGCCAGCACGGTTTGCTGGCGGCGCGGAACTGGGCTGACTGGACCCTTCGCAGCAGTGGGCTCTGGGGTCCAGCTTTCCAGGGGGTTTGTTTCCGACAGTAGCATCATTCCTAAAAACGCCAGGATGCTTTTCAAAAGCATCGTGGTGTCTCCATGCCATCAGCATCCCACCGCGCCTCCCCACCACCCTGCCCTGCTGGGTTCGCCCCCTCCCCAGGCGCCACGTGGCACGGACACGTGCCATGGGGCACCATCCCCCTCTCTCCCGCATGGCCGTTCAGCCCCCCGTGCGTATGCCGGGCCCCAGCCATGCACGCGGCTTGCACGCACGCCACCGCATGATTTCAGGCATGCACGAATACGCGAGGAGGTAAAGCATGCAGAGCTCTTCGTGGACAGACAGAGCGTTTGATGCTGCAAGTAACGCCGGCTCCGCAGGGGAGTTGGGTCTGGGGGACCTTTGTTGCAACAGAACCCCCATCCGCTGGTCCCTGGCCCTGCTGCCACGCACGCCTCGGCGGCAACGCATGGGTCCTGTAAAACCTTGTATTTTAGGGTGTTCCCTAGAGACCTGTTCTGGGCTGGGGAAGAAAGCTTTGAAGCTGCTGCTTCCTGGAAATAGCTCTGGTTTCCTACGTCTCGTGGTGACGTTCTCCTATTTGTTCTTCCCTGAACGGCCCCCAGCATGGCAAACACTGCACCTGACACCAGCACCATGGGTGCCCCTTGCCCGTGCCCGCTTTGCCCCGGTGTGACGATGCCGTGGGCCCAGTGCGGTGCTGCACTCACCATCACTATCATCCAACCTCTTGTGTTAACTGGCTTCTGCCCGTTAAGTAAAAGGAAGTCTGTGCTGGATTAATTACGATCTTCTCAAGCTTCCTTTAAGCCTGGTATGGTGGAAGTTTAGGGCTGCGGCTTGTTGTGGGGCTAATCCCAAAGCTGAAGTCAAGGAAACTTTCCACTGGTTCCCGTGGGCGCATACTGGCAGACACGGCCCTCGGCCCCCCAGCATCTCCCGGGTTTACGGAGGGTATGGAGGTGGTGGCTCAGCCCCGCCAATCCTGTCCGGTGGGACAGAACTGGGCTGCAGCTGCCATCCCGTCCCCAAGCCGGGAGAGAAGCTGGGAGAGGAACGGCCCCTGTGCCGGCGTGACGAGCCAGCGCTTCGCCCTGCCACCGAACCTCCGCGGGTGCCCGGGGCAGACAGGGAGGGGAAGCCGGTCACAGGTCCAGACGGCGATGCTGCGGGCAGCCCTCAGCCTTCCAGGAGACCAACCCCAAACCGTGGGGTTAATTGCAGTAGGGCTGGGTGACATGGGAAAGCAGGCGAGAGCAGAGTCCAGGCTTCTTCCATATTTTTTGTTTTCTTTTTTAGTTTAGTTTCATCACCCCACCTCTCTTCTTTTCTTGAGGAAAATAGGAACCTGAGTGAGATACCGCCGCCGGCCACGCTGGCGCCCGCGGAGGGCAGTGCACGGGTGCTGGGGCCAGAAAGCTGCCAGGAGAGTCACCGAGCTGCGTCCCCGGCTCCGGAGTCTCTCAGCCACCCTCTCCTCTTCTCTCTCCCTCCCTTGTCTCCCAGTGCCCATCCCCTCGAAGGCCAACGGCACCACCATTTCCGCCCTGTCCATGAACAAGGACGGCCTGATCGGAGGGGTGACGAATCCCAACGAGGTCTTCTGCTCCGTGCCCGGCCGCCTCTCCCTTCTCAGCTCCACCTCCAAGTACAAGGTGACGGTCGGGGAGGTGCAGAGAAGGCTCTCACCCCCCGAGTGTCTCAACGCCTCTCTCCTCGGAGGAGTCCTCCGCAGGTACGCTGTTCCTAAAGCCCCGGGACAGCCCGAGGACGCAGGGTGGAAATGCAGGGGGTGACGCCGAACAAGCTTTGTGTTCGGCACCAGCTCTTGCCCCTCAGATTGATGGAGATGGGAAATTCTGGGGTGTGGTATGTTGGGGAACGGCATTTTTCTTGCTTTTTCTTCTTTCCTTTCAAACCAAAAAGCTTAAGCTGATCAGTTACAGTTATTTAACATTATAATTTTTTTCTGCTCCTTGTTTTCTTTTTTCAGAGCAAAATCAAAAAATGGCGGCCGGTGTTTGAGGGAAAGATTAGAGAAAATTGGACTAAATCTCCCTGCAGGAAGGCGCAAAGCTGCCAACGTCACCCTGCTGACGTCCCTCGTGGAAGGTAAGAGTCGCTCTCCGCGCCCGCGGAGGACGGGAGTGCGGAAACTTCAATACCCCTCATTTGCAGCTTTCCACAAACGAGAACAGCTAAAGTACGCCATGGTCAGCACCGGCTGCGGCTGAAATGGCCCCGTGTAAGGGTCCATGTGATTCAGGCACGTCTGCCTTCCCACTCAGGACACAACTGGGGCACTGCGGGCTGTGCCGCCCTCGGGCAGCATCGCCCCGTTCCGTCCCCGCGCACGGGTCCGAGCCTTGTCTCCCGTGAGAAGGAGCTGCCCCGTGTCCAAGTCCTGCCCTCCTCCGCCAGGACAACGGGGTCCGGTGAGACACGGAGATGCCACGCAGCTCCGAGCTCTTGCAGGTGGAGGTAGAGGTTGTGGCAGCCGTTTGGAGCGCAGCGTGAAGGGGTAACGGCGGAAAACGCAGCACAGCCTCGGCGACCTGCCCTCCTGCATCAGGTGCCCCTGCCTGAAGCCGCCGCTGTATCTGCTCCCCTCCCACTTTTTGCGCTGCGGAAACGATGAGGTCGCTGCCGCATCTTGGGAGAAAGGGGCGCCAACAAACGCAGCGACAGCTCCGACTCCCTTCCAGCTTTGGAATCCATTGTGTTTGCGCCCCGCGTGCTGGAGGCAGCTGCCTGCAGTTTCTGAATAGAAAATCATCTCCATTGTTGCCGGCAAATTAAATGACCCGCTTCATTAGGTGGAGGTTGTTACTGAGGGCAGTTGGTTCATGCTGAATGAAAGGCTGATTTCCATGAAAAGAAAAGAAAGAAAAGAAGGGAAGAAAGAAAGGAAGGAAGAAATGTCCGTTTTGATTTCAGGTGGCTGCTGATGTTTTGGTTACTGCTTGCCAGCTCGTAGTAAATAAGAGCGTGGTGCCATGCGCGCTCGCTGGATGTAGTTTCCTCCTGTGCGTAAGGGTGATGGTACTGGAGATGCCTCACGCAGAGGAAGGTGCTGCTACGTTGTCGTTACTCAGCACGCAGAAACAAGCTTGTGCCCTCTGCCCCAGGCACCCTCTTTCCTGGACATTTGCTGAATTGGTTGAATTTGTTTTCTCCCCTCTGCCTTCCCAATGTCTCTTCATTTAAACAAAAAATCCTGGGTGGGTTTTTGAGCGCTAGTGATGTACTTTTTATACACTGACCCAGAGCCACTCGTACGGCTGCGGGAGAGCGGGTGCTGGGAAGGCAGGGATCACCCCGAGGGTGGAAAGGCTCCTTTGGGAGCCCGTCCCGCGTGCACGCAGTGCTTGCCCCTCTCAGGCACCTGCTCCATGCGAGCAGCTCCAGCACCGACCCAGGCGAGCGGCAGGGCTGGAGTTCAGCTTCTGAAACAGCCCGAAGCTCTCAGAAAGAGGTGCAGGTTCGGAGAGGCTCCCGGGGCCGCCCTGCCTGCCGGGGGCTCCTGCCCCCCGCGCGCTCTCCTGAGCCCTGACACCACTCACAACAGCTGAACCCCTGTCTGCTGAAACCCCTCTGAGCCAGCATCCACGCTGCCTTCGGAATGCTCAGCCAGGTAGCCACTCACAGACTCACGGAGGGAATAAACCCTGGCTCCAGCCTTGGCTCTCACCGGAAGGTCACGCAGCTCTTTTTTGTCACAATAACTGTTTTTCAGCAGCTGTTACTTTCTGATTGTTTTGTAACATACAAACAGCTGTAGGTCCAATTCTCTAGGTTTACCTCACTTGCTCCGTTTTTGGAGGAGCAGGATGAGTGTTGCAGTCATACGGGAAGCGCAGACACCTTCCCCATAACACGGCTTCACAGACCGCGCTCCGGGAGCTGGGAGGCCGTGACGGGATCTAGGTTAATGCCGTTAGGATGGATGGCCTCATACGTGTGAGCAGCAGGGGGGCCAGTCAAATTAGCTCTGCCTGCCCGACCGGGATTTGGGGTGTGGGGCGTGATCAATTGCCATCAGCTCCGATTATTTCCACGGGGACGCCTGGAGATGGATCAATCCCATCAGTGGGTGGGCGTTTCCATGGGGTGATGGATACGCTGCCCGCGCGGCTGGCCCGAGGGCCCCGCTCACTGCGGGAGGATGTAAACCCCTTCCTTCTGCCCATTTCTCACATCCCCCTTTTGTCTCGTGGTCACGGGGCTAAGGTCACTTTTCCGCCCTCCAGCCCCTGTTTAAATCTCTGCTCAAAGCGGAGAGGCCAAGCGGGAAATTTTGGAAGAAGTGGGGAGGGAAAGATACAGAAAGGGCAGTGCCCAAGCAAGAAACACCTCTGCCGCTCTTCCTTCTGGAGGAGCAGCCCAAGAGCCACCTCGTCCCGCTCCGACGCCAGCACCAGCTTGGTGGTTTTTTAGAAGCTAGCAAAGGGAGGAACCAGCCTCTGTTAGAGCTGGCGATGGCTCCTTTGCACCCACAGGGACTAATTGTCTTACAGATGAGTGTGAGAAACTCATAGTCTGTCCCGTTTGCAGGGGAAGCCGTTCACCTGGCTCGGGATTTCGGGTACGTCTGCGAAACGGAGTTCCCGGCCAAGGCGGCGGCCGAGTACCTGTGCCGACAGCACTCCGACCCCACGGAGCTCCACACCAGGAAAAACATGCTGCTGGCTACCAAGTGAGTACAGGCGGCAACGAGGCAGCATTAGCCCCAAAAACTGACCCTCCTGCGGGGAGGAGATGGTCTCATATGCTGCACGCGAGTCGGGAAGGTGTGCAGCAAGGTGAATAATTTGGATGGATCAAAGGGCTCACTCCTACATGGAAGAGGTCACCCTAACCCCAGGGAGCATTTCGGCACTACCGCATGGCCCCCTTCGAGCTGCACCGCCTCCGGCTCGGCACCCATGGGCTTTCCCCAGCCTGGAGCCGAAAACTCCTGGAGTGGAGGCAGCTCCTGGGGTGCTGCCCCAGGAAAAGAACCCCCAGACACACCCGTATCCCTGCAGCGTTCCAACGGCATTTACGGTAACACCACCCTTTCTCTTTCAGGCAAATTTGTAAAGAGTTTGCAGACTTGATAGCCCAGGACCGCTCGCCGCTGGGGAACAGCCGCCCCTCGCTCATCCTGGAGCCCGGCGTCCAGAGCTGTTTGACTCATTTCAGCTTGATAACCCACGGCTTCGGGGGCCCGGCCATCTGCGCCGCGCTCACGGCCTTCCAGAACTACCTGGTGGAGTCCCTCAAGGGGCTGGATAAAATGTTCATGAACAGCACAGGGAACGGGCACACGGCCGCAGACTCCAAAGCGTCAGAAAAAGAAGTGAAGCATCGGAAATAACGGGCCGTCCCCCTCCCTCGCCCCGGCGGGAGCTTTCCTGGTCACAGGCAGCACTGGGGGGGAAATGGACCCAGTGCACTGGTTTCTGAAGTGCTACATTTGAACTTGGGATGAAATTCATAAAGCAAACGCCGAAAAGAGAAAAAAGAAGATTTAAGGAATTTAAGCAGAAAACAACTCTAATGGACATAGCGAGATTGAGAAAATGAGCCAGGTTAATGGCTTTTGCCTTTTTTTTTTTTTTTTTTTAAATCGTGGATGCAGGAAGCCAAGTCATGTGCAATTTTATTTTGTTTTGTTCTTTTAAAGACCCACAGTGAAATCCTGACACACTGCAGGAATTTGTTCCCACTGAAAAACTGAGAAGAGCGAGCAGAAGCCTCATCAATGCAGGAACCAGAGGCGCGAGCAGCAGAGGGCAGGGAGCTGGGCCGCTGGCTGTACTGGGATTTACCAGCTGGTTTTGACAGCAAACACGCAGGAAACCTTCCTCTTTCCCCACCTACAGCCTGGTCCTACAGCCAGCGGAGCTGCTTGGGATTGAAAGCAGTTTCAGACTTCGTTTACAGTTTCCAAACTGAGACTCAAGGAGGATTTTCCCCGGGGCTGAGGAGCCCCGAGCTGTACGGCCGCACAGCCGACGGCTCCAGTGCGAGGAGAGCCTTCCCCACCGCCGCGGGCACAGCTGGGGATAAAGCAGGTGAAGTCGAACCCAGGACTCACTAAAACTCCACAACCCACAGATAACAGCACACAAGTTTCTAAAACTAATGATAATTAATAAAGCACAAGGAGCAGAACTTGAACCAGGCCAAACTGAACTGTTCTAGATCTGTATATATTTATTTATGTGTAATTAAAATCCAAAAGTTTTAAAATGTCCAGTGCAAGTTATTTATATCAAATTGAATTGGGGTTTTTGTTTTACCTTTTTTTTTTTTTTTTGTTTTGGGGTTTTTTTTTTTGTTTTTTTTTGTTTTTTTTTAAAGATGAAAGTCTTTGGATTTTCTGCCATTAGAAATGGGAATGAAGTTTTGGGTACACAAAACTGTAGCATGGACAAGCTAGGCTGTGATGATGATGACTATAGAAGTTCTGCAGGATTTTGTACTTGCTGTTGTTTCTCTTAATGCTGCAATAGATGTACAACACCCACACTACGATGTCATTCTCATTATCTTAATAAACCTCTTTTTATTTGAAGAAAGCACCTCCATCGTCTTTGTGAACAAGGATCCTTCTGCCTCTGTGGCGCTATCTTGAAATATTCTATAGATTTAAGAAACAGCATCCTCCAGTTTGATGGCTGGCGTTTGACTGGTCTGTGCAGTCACAGAGTTCAGGGAATGGCAGGAGCCGGCGGCGATGCCCTGATCTCAGAAGCCATCGCAGCCCAGCCGGCCGGTGCCTCTGGGGATGCCGGAGATGAACAGTGACACGATGCGTTTGCGGATGTTTCTGAGCTGCTCTGGACAGTCAAATGTAAACCTGTCTGCGAGGAGCTGCAGAAGGGCCCTGTGCTATCAAGACAATGAGCGATAAATTAGCAGATAAAATAACCCTGCTCACCTGTATGCAATGAAGCTCTAGATGAGCTGCTATGTTTGTGGCATGAAAACAGCCACCTCGTACTCACAGGAGGTTGGAAATATGAACAAAATGATGGGAAATGTTAAAAAAAAGGATTAACGAAGCAGAAAACAGATTACAGCGCGACATACCTGCGCTTGCACGGTATTGCTCTGTCTGAACGTCGCTTGCAGATCTGGGCACCCCGCGTCTCTCAGCCAGCGAATCTCGGGTGGGAACCCACTCCTGTGCGAGGGCAGAGAGGGGATCAGAGCCGCGCCGCTCGTGGGGGACACAAGCAGCACACGGCAAAGGCACAGGAAAAAATGCTGTAAAAGAGCGAAAAGAAACAGGGAGTGACAACGTTAAAACTAAAGGCAGGACATCAAACAATAGTCAGGAAGCCGGTTTAGATAGATGACCAGAAGACAAGTGAGAAGCCGTGGCGTTTCATGGAAGCGGGCGTGTAAACGGCTTTTGACGCGATGGAAGAGGGGCGATTTTAGAAAGCGTGTTTGCAGTCCCCTACGCATCCATCGCTCATCACAGCCAGAGCCTGGGCAGATGGGCACGGGCCTGAGCCATCGCAGAACTCGTTATACTGGGGCTTTCTCAGAGCTGTACCCATCAGTTTTCTCTGGAGGCTGCAGAACAGGCTGATGATAACAGAGAAAAAACCCAAACTGTCCCAAAAGGGACCACAGGAGGTTAGAAATACAAACCCTTCTCTCTTTCAGAGAAGTGCGAGAGGAAACATTTTATGTACTAATATAATTTGTGGGGATGGCTCCGAGTCAGAAACTTGCATCCAAACACTCCCCTCAGAAGCTCAGGGATGCATTTAAATCAGGAATTGGATTGGAAACGTCCCTTGGTATGAAGTTTGTGAAAGCAAAGACCTAAATGACAGGCTCTGCAGGTCTGGTTTGGCTCTGGACCTTCCCAAAGGAAGAGCCAGGGAAGCAGGAGGAGCCAGGGAGCAGAATGGAAATACTACAGACACATTAGAGGCTTCTTTACACTTCAAAGCTATTCCGGATAATGCAGGGTGTGAGCCAAAAGCACAAAAACTATTCCTGTCTAAAATTATTCCAAAAGAGGAGTGCCCTGCTCTGCATCAGCATAATCCATGCTTAAAATGGATTATGATAAAGGAGAGTAAGGTGCCTTTGTGCTACAATACAGGTTTCCCTACATGGGGTTATTTAGGATAACTCTCCTGAAATAATTCAATTTGCAGACATCCTCTGGTGCCAGATATCAGAGGAGAGCAAACTCCATTGCAATACGTGATGAAAGTGTATGTGTGCACACTGTAATATGCAGGCGTGGAAAATAATTTTGTAAGGTAATCATGTTATGGAAACCTGACTTGGTTAGGGCACTCTTTGAATATCAAGGAATTCTTAGACGTAGCAGCCATGAGCAACACAAAGAATCAGGATCTGCCCACAGTAATTACATGCCATGTCCATCGGGCGGAAAAATACCTCCCTCCTCATTTTCCTCTCTGGGTAACTGCAAGGCTTTTACATGTTTTATGAGGAAGAGTCTGGTGCCAGAAAGACCAGCATGCCACCAATTACCTTTTAACTGGGAGGAAGTTTGATGATTTGGATTCACTTGTTGGTTGCATTGAGAGCTCCGCTTCCAAAAAGGACTAGAAATTCTGGACACCTTCATTGCTGCAGGTCCAGAGAGATGTCTGAAAAGAGCACAGCTTTCAGAGGTTGTGCTGGGCCAATTCTTCTCTGTAATGAGTCAGTACTGAGTTCCCCTCCCGGCTCGCTGTCAAACACGGCCGTCCCCTGGTGTGTTCTTTGCCCTTCCATCCTAAGAGGCAAAAAATGCATTTTATACAATCCAGGATTCAACCCTCGTATAAATTCCCACACTGATTACAAATACTATCGTGGGAAAATACGTGGGATCGTGTCAAAGAGTAAAAATAGATCCAGGCTCATGGTTTCTACGCTTGTTATAGAACATGCTGGAATTTCAATCCTAAAGGGGAATTGAAAAAAAAAAAAATCTTCTTTGAATTAGTTTTGAATGAATGACAAGTCCAGGGAAACCACATGACAATCCTTGACAAGTGAAAAAGAAAAAGAACATTAACAAAAATTCTTAATTCCCTAACAGTCAGCTATCCCAAGGGTAAACTGAGGTTAGCATTGACCTGTGAGTCTGTAACATTGATGTAAACAAGCAGAGGTTGTGCTGGCATCTGCATGGCTTTGGATAGACGAAATAATCACCTTTAAGCAGGCTACCTTAAAAGCAACAGCGTAATAATAGCTCTCCGTCCTAAAACAACACAATAAACTGACTTTGCTGACCTGTAGTTAATGCATTCTTTCATATATGAGAGAGTCCATTAAATTCCAAACTTTGCATACGGAATCCGAGGAGCCATGCCATCAGTGAGCAAAGGAAGTTTTTCCTGTCAGTGCAGCTGAATGAAAACACCGAAACTGAAAATATTTTCAAATCAGGCAGTAAACCAAGTGTTATTTGCAAGGGTGACAAAGTGCTCATTTCAGAGACGATTGATTCAGCAGCCTAGACAGATAAGCACAGTGTCGTGCGTGGCGTACGACTACAGCCTTAATTATCCGAACAGACTTTGGGAGAAAGAGTCTAACCCAGTCATTACGCCGAATCCAAACGTGCGGAGCCAGAAGGTGTCATTTTGGTCTTCCTGTCTGACCTCCTTTATATTGCAAAGAATTCCCAGTGTGGCCACCTGAGGATCACTGCATTTTAAACTGGGATACCACGAAGAGCAATAATAATTCCAGACATTGAACGTACACCCAGGCTTTGACCCTATCATCGCAGAGCTGAGGCATCCCAGTAACCTCTGAGGCAGGCAGGCAGCAAAACTGATGCCAGCGTTATTCCGGATGGCTCCTTCATATGTTTTTATCCTGACACCTTCAGATGCTTCTCATTTGATTCTTTTCAGTAGAAAAAGGCTAAAATCACACCCTGAAATTCAGAAGTGTTTCCCATAAGGATAGCTTCATTTTAGTAGCAAAGGTTAGAGCCAAACAAGATTTGTTAAATGGAGACAACTCAGCTTTTTTCAGGGTGTGAAATGAGTTCAGAGAAAGATCAAGCTATTGCTCCACGTCACGAAGTTCTGCAGCACGTTGAGATATGCCTGGATGCTGCAGCCTTCTCACCTGACGATGGGTCTGTCTGTGCAGAAGTGCCTTGGGTTGCCCTCGAGTTTTTTTCCACTGTACAAAGCCTTAAACTGGCCAAAGAATCCCAAGAGGCTGCATTTTCTTGATGTGACTGAATGACCTGCACCAAACAAAACCCAATAATCAGTTCACCATCTTCCTCTGTCCACACCCCAAATTCCATGTGTTCTACGTGATTCCATTTATGATCTCGCAGAACAGATAAGTTTCAGCTAATTCTGCAATGGCATCTTGGATTTACTTATCCTCAAGTGCATGCTGTAAGAAGTAAATCACATTCTTTCCATTGGACACTCAAAGTCTTCCATAGTAAGACTCCTACTCCATTACAGATCTGATCAAAGTGGATCCATGGAGTTTTTTTTACTGGATGAGCTTCAGAACATCAGTGGCTGAAATACAGCATGCTTTTATTCTGGAGTTCATGAAAGTCATCACAGTTTGGAGACTTTACTCTGACAGGTACAGGAATTATCTGTACATCCTGCGCAGATTGTATCATCCAGGGATATTTCTTTTCCAACAGGTTTACTTCTCAGCATGCAGTAAATATTTTCAAAATAGGAGCGTTTCCTATGAAACCGTTTTATCCAATCCGATACAGTCAGCATACGTAGCCATGTTTCAGGATGGTGACACTTACATTCCAGTAGTGCTTGTGCCATCAGACATCAAATCCTCATTGTACCAGGTCCTGTGCAAAGAGATCTCACCCCTAAATGTCTGTTTCAGTAGACAAGATTACAAAGGAAAGAGTGACCTGCATCTCACAGAAAACAGATGGGACGTACAGAGTTAAAGCGATTTGCAGAGGGAGACATGGGGAGTTTGGGAAAAAGCTGGAATCCAAACCCATGTAATTCAAGTCTAGCACCATAACCACAAAAAACTCCCCAAATTAGTTTCATCAGTCTGTTTCAGACAAAGATACAGTCTATAAGTTTATTATTTTATTTCCAATGATAAAAAGTTATCTCCTTTAAGAATCCCTGTTCTACCTTGCTGCCTGTTGGTTCACTGCAAAAACCAAGGTGGAAAAGCATCCCGACCAGGAAGGCAGCACACCAAAGGCTGGTGCTGCAGGTGCTACAGGCACGGCTGAGGAGGAGACTAGTGGAACGGCCAGTTTGCTCAGTTCAGAGGAAAAGAGCCTTTCTACACCCTCTTGGTAATGCGCTGCTGTTTTGACTCTTAAATGGAACCTGGCACCACAGGGAGTTGCTTCAGCCCCGGCCTCCCACTCCTGACCCATTTTCATTTCATTTCCTCTCCCCCAGCCTTCTCATACATCAGGAGCATATTACAGCTTTCAGAGTTTCCTGCTAATTTGGTCATCACAGGGAGCCTCCAGAAGAAGACAGTAATTACCACGCTAGCCTTTTAGCACAGATAAATCTCACTCTGCCTCATTCAGGATCTCTTTGCAAGCAAGTCAGGGTTTGGCACAGCTCCTTAGGGCCAAAATGGTAGCAAGCGCATCCGCAGCCCTGCGTGGGACGGGGAGCCCATCACCGCCTCATGGTGCACCAGGGAAGGAGGCAGGCTTCAGGGAAACTGGGAAGCGTCCAGCTGTCCCCAGGAAAACAAAGCAAAAGAGGTGGGAAACTTGACCACCCTATGGAGCATCTTTCATAACATTTGGATGAAAGATGGACAGTTTAGAGAATCTACACTATAGGTCTTATCTGGTAAAGTCTGAAGACTTTGAGGAAAAGGTAAAAAAAATAAAGGAACGCTCCTGTTTTGAAGTATTCTTAAAAAAAGTTATCACTGCTTTGATTCTGCTGAGCTAAGGAATAATTCAGCTGAGTGCTGTGAGGAAAAATAGCTCTGTTCAGTCCCATCTAGGGCAACAATTTTTTTTTTTTTTCTATTAATATCATGTGTTAATAAGCTTTTTAACAGTTTTTGAACATAAAAAACCCTTTTGGTTTAGTTCTCCGCAAATTTTGAAGCCAATTTGGAAACCAAAACCAAAACCGTATGGCTTTACAGCTCCTAAAAACATCAGCAGAGGTTAACCTCAAATCTTTAACCAGCTTATGTAAACATCTGCGACGAAGGCAAGCTGACCTCTGGCAGTGTTCACACAGCCAGCCTTCCTGGTGCTTCATCAAAGCACGGGCAATAAACACCGCGGCAAATACTCACACATCAGCCTAGGAACATCAGATGTACCAGAGCAAAGCCCCAAGCGTGATGATTTGGACAGGTTCCTCATGAGTGAATACTGTAAGACAAGTGAAATTAGAGCCCAGTTTTAATTGTTTTCTTCTTGAAGGTGCCCACTCAGAGCTGTACGATTCTAAAGATTATAAAAAAATGAAAAGAGAAACAGGTTTGAACCTTACCACGTTAAATGAACTTCAGCTCTTTAAAATAAGAAATAAGTAAACCCTGGAGATCATTTTACATCCTGTAAAGCCTTGCCCAGTAACAAAAGTCTCAAAGACTCAAGAACTGCTGTTAAAAAAAAAAAAAAAAAAACCACAAAATTATCTGCCAGCTTAGGAAATGTCTTCCCAATTCCCAGATGTCTGGTTATGTACTTTAATGTTTCCAACTGCCATGTACTCCAGCTGGGGACATTTTAATGACACAGACAAGTGTATTTGCTGCTAAACCCAGGACCATCACGGTATCTTTCAGTCATGGCCCCAATGCACCACATGCTTGTTGAGTAAAAGTAAATGAATGTATAATAGTATTCCACATTCCAAAACAGCCATTTCACTTTTCCTGATGTTTTTTCTTAAGCAATTTTTTTTTTTTTTTTTTTACTGCAGGATCACAGGAAGTTCTTTGAAAATGCTATCACATGGTGTTGGACATTTTCCTCCCCAGCGTGCTGTTGCTGATAAAATCCTGTGAGCATCCTCACTTCAAGCACATGGTAGTAAATGCCAAGAGCAGTTTTGCAAGGCAGAATGCATTATCTTTAAAAAATTAAAGATGTACTTTATGTCCCTGTTCATTAGTGCTTGGGCTAGCTAGTAGAGGATGGATTCCAGTCAGTCTTTTTGGTGGTTTTGGCAAGTCACTAGCTATCTTAGCCCTCATGTGAAAACATGGATAAATACCTGTTTCATGGGACAACTGTCCAACACTCATGAAAAATAAAATGTGCATCTCCCAAGGGAAGAAACAACCTTGTACATCCTACCTGCTGCTGCTGGACAAGGCATTAATCCGCTCTCCGTAAGGTTCAGTTTCTGTGACCATCAGATGATCTGCACAGAGATGAAGAGGCCAAACAAGTTGGAGGAGGCAGCGGTGTGCATGCAAGATCACTGCCCTCTGCTGAATGGAAGAGGCTCGAGAGGTGCACAGGTTTTCTCCACAAACTAAGAGTCCCAAGAGCTCTGGTAGCAGGGAGTGGCATCTGTTGCATTTCAAGCTCAGCATTTAGCAAGAGGAGATCAAGCATCACTGAAGCCCACAGCCATTGTGGTGGTTCTATAGCAGGACAGTCAATAATCCTAAAAATATTGACACGAAATATGGTGGAGCCGGCTTTGTGTTCTGCAAGTTAACTAAAGGAGATGCACTATTTTCATGTTTGTACATAAACACTAGAAGTATTTGATGATATCAAAAGAATCCTCTACTAAGCAACAGGTACTTCACCCAAATCAAAATACACTTAGTCAGTCATCATTTCAGACAATTAGGTTATTAGGTTGCCCCCCCTTGCACAGTTGCCCTACAGTTAATTTATAGATCCACGCTTACACTACACTTGCTGGCATTCAGATCTGTCCACATTTAGTTTCACCTCTCTATAGATTTGACCAGCAGAATTTGATTTTTCTCAAATCTTGCCAACCTTTAATGCTTTCCTACATTACACAGGGAAAAAGAACACACTGGCAATTCTGAAAGAGATCCTTTTAAACATCCTTTCCCCTCTCTCTATTCCTTCCACAGCTGTCTTGAGTTAGACTACACGAATAAGCTTATTGGATAACTACCTAATTGCACATTAGCACAGAAACAACACACTTAAACTGTCACTTTACATTTTCAAGACAACTAACTTATTTTTAACAGTTCTCAGCAAGTCAGGAGTACACAGAGGTTCAAATCAACATAGTCAAGAATATGGAAAAAAAAAAATGCATGCTTTAATTTCACTGTTTCCATTTTGCTTTTTAAAAATCTGTTAAAACAACTTATGTCTGTTTAGTTTGATCAGTGCTCACACAAAAAGTTTCCTGCACTTAATTACTGTTGATGGCAGACTGATAACACACGGAAACTCTGTATAAGGTTAAACATTTAAAGAAAAAGAATTGAAAATGGCTTGAAGGATAAACTTTTTATGAGTAGGATTAAATTTATTTCTCCTTACAGACACAGCATGTACAGTGCTTCACAGGTAGCAGTTAGAGGTTTTTCCTTCCTTAGATGTCAAGCTATTTTATACAAAAGGAATATTCCGTCCCTGCTTCAGGTTGGAAAATGGAATTGACAAATCCTAAGCACTATGAACATAACCCATAACGTCAGCCGTGGCATCAGCTAATGCTTTGTGTAGGAACCTCCTGTCTAAACTAGAGACAAGAGCAACTGAAAACACATCCTTGGGAGAGTTTAGCCTGATCTCTCCTTCTGCCCCTACATCTTTACTCTGAGAAGTGACAGCTCCATTTTGTTATCAACAAAGTTTTGCCAGCAACTGTTTCATCCCTTCACCATCAGCAGGAGTCAAACTCAGACTGCTGAGAATACAGTACAGGATTGCTCCAAACATGCTTTATTTCTTTATCTTTGATTATTCTGTTGCTGTGTAGTCTCTACATTGGCTTAATAACTTTCATAAGCAGACCTGCTGAGGGCTCCCAGGTTTATGCAGTAGTCGTCCCTGCCCAAGGCATTTCACCTACCCACAGCTGGAATGTCTCTTGGTTTAACTGAACGGGGTCATGGACTTCTTGGACTGGAAAGATCTTGGGGAATCACGTAGGTGAATCAGCTTAGGGCACTCTCCCCCACCAGCAGTTCCACATAAGGGCTGAATACAGCATCGGGGGAGGTAGTTTTTACCTTTCAGCCACTTCAGTTTTTAACTGAACGTCTGTGCTCAGCCATCACTTGCCATCCCCTGCGGGGAGAAGGTTTGTCACTCCGGATGACTTCCAGCCATCTAGTCACTTTTAGGACTGCAGAACTGTCTTGACAACACTACAAACTTGTGCTAAGTACAATTACACCAGCCAGCTGTCTGGGTACTGATGAACTCCTCTGTGCCAATGTTTCTAGCAAGCACAAAGGTCTACAGATGCAGATCTTCTTCCTTGAAAAAGGTTTAATTAACACCAAGAAAAAGACCTATGAGCACTGCACCTACACTCACATACTTCTTTCAGCAAAGCGCTCCCAAAGTAACGTGGCCTAAGGCACAGCAGCTCAGTTCCCTTGTAAACCGATCTTAGAGCAAACTCCAAGCTCTTGAAGAGATGAGCCGGTGCAATGATCTGTTACACCACAGGGCTCAGGAAGAGACCGTCTTTAAATAGGAAACCTAAAACGAGAAAAAGTGCCTTGTTAACTCTTTGGGCCCTGAGGCTTTGGTAGTAAAACATATGGTCAGAATTACCGGCCAAAGCAAAGCAGAACAGCTCACTGTGGCTACAATGCCCTAGAAATACGTTACCTTGGTTTACATTGATTTTTAAAAAATAATATGAAGAACAAAAAAACTTATTAGTACAAAGCAGTACATTCTTGCAGTGCTCAATTATTTCAGAGATTTCTTATGAGAGAGAGAGGCCTGTCATGACAAATACAGATGCTTTTCAAATTGAAAAGTGAATTCTTTCCAAAAGCTATTCCTAGGTTTTAGGCAACATACAGTTTCCAAAAGCTTTAGGGCCAAAGTTGAAGCAGGTAAGAGGTTTTCTTCTCATTAAGTAATGCAAATGGGAAACTTGAAACATTGAAAAAAACCAATGAAATTCCATATATTAGTGTTAAAAGGAAAGTTGAATATTTCCAAAAGTAAAGATCAGCACTGTAGACCTTTAAAACAATCCAAAGTTACACAGCAAAAGCATTATACCTTTCCTTAGAAAGTGTAAATTCTTGGAAAGTCCTCGAAAGAATCTACTTCATTAGAGCCTGGAGTCCAGGCTCATTGTGGGCCAATTCTTTTGTTCTACTGCTTCGCAACAGAGGTCTGTATCTATTCATTCCTCGAGGTTGCTGCTCTGGAGGCTTCTGATGCAACCCCTCTATCTTTCACTCAAAGGGGGATTCAGATCCTGCACCCTGCCCTCAGGCAAAACATATGTTCCATTCCAACCTGGATCCAGAAGGGTGTTTGCAAGGGAATAATTGTTTTATGTTTATTAATCACCTGCATGCAAATAGGTGCCAATAAAAACTCCAGGCAGATTCCCTGCCAGACTCACATGATCTGATAGCACCACACCCCGGTTTTGGTGTCTGAAATCACGAATATCTCCAATAACGAGGCATTGCTACTTTGATATGCAGTGACAAACATATCACATCCGCTCAGGCACTCCGCCATAATGACTTTGAAAAGAGAGACAGGAAACCTGCAAAAACATTCAGCATCAGTGGTAAAATAAATTAAGAGATGCTGCATAGTAAGCTAAACAAATACATTAGTGCAACACAAAGGGGTGAGATTTCAGCTGCAGAACTAGAACTCCTCCTCTACTCAGGTTAGATGTGACCTGCCAAGAGAAAATAATCAGGCTGGGGACTTCCTTTCTTACCGCGGAAAAAAGTTTGAGAAGGGTTTTAAGAGACTAAATTTTAGCAAAATGTTTCAGAGTTGCATGCCATTGGCCTTAAATAAAAGCCATTGCAGCCATGACTACAACAGAACCAGCTGGCAATTAAACTCATTCTGGAAAGAATTAAACTACAAAGCCTGATGAGACTTCAGTTAAGACTGCCCACCCTTAAATCTCATTCTTAAGAGGCAGATGAGTTAAGCAAGTATCAGTCTCTAATCCAGTTCTCACCTGTTCACTAAAATGGGAGTACTTGGTCTTTAAGACTTGACAACTTTTTGGGGAAGAGACTAACATTCTAAAACACACGACTAAGGCAAGATCAAAAGAGCTTTGACAAATATAGTCAGGTCTGTCACTTACCTTTCTCAACTGAGAACTTCGCTCTGAGCACCCTGATCTGGTTGGAGATGTCTCTGCTCCTTGCAGGGGGCTGGACCGGATGGCCTTGAAAGGTCCCTTCCAACTCAAACCGTTCTATGACAATTATCTGAGCCTGTTCTAAGAATGGAGTTTTTCCATGGAAGCATCATCCAGAGCCTAGACTGATCAGTGGTTGTTCTCAGGGAAACAAAGCTCTAGCTAGCTGAGAGTAATTCAAAGATTTATGAAAAGTGCTGCCATTTTATTTCTCAATTAACTGCTTTCACATACTTCTAGATGTACATACACATCAAGAAAAATCACGCAATTGATAAATCAGTTTATATTTAAACTACTTAATGTAGTTAGGAGCCTACTGTGCCAGCAGGAGAATATTACTTCCTAGTAACAGAAGCATGGCCAGCTGAGTTAAAAGTGCCACTAGCAATTCAAAATCCATTCTACTTGACAATCTTTTCCTTCACCCTTCACTTAGATTAGACTGAAACAAAGCATAAGGAAAGCAAATTAAGTCTTTGAAAACCTGATTATTACTGTTCTATAAAGCAAACAGCAGTAGCATCTTTGGAAAAACAAACTTGGGAGGGACGAGTAAAATATCAGAAGAGGAAAGAAAAAGTAACCTGAATGTGTACCCATTAACAGTAAACCAAGTTTCACCTTCATTGTAATTAACAATTTACTTAAATAGTCTCAGGAAGGATCAGTGCAATAAAAAGATAAAACTGGCTATACAAATGTCAATCTTTATTTGATCTCCCAGTGCAGTACATGACTTTGAGCTTCAAATTAATAGGAAAAAAACCAAAAGTGAACAAAGGCGACTGTTGAAGAAAGATCTCGGGGGTTAGGACGTCACTTTTGCAAGGGGTATATTGTCCACTTCATGGATGCCATCTTTGTCAATGAACCGGGCATTGAAAGAAGCCAGATTTAGGATGAAGCGTTTCTGAAGCTGTTCAACAAAAGACAGAAAGAGATGAGATTCATTCAAAGCTTAAATAAAAGAGAAGAGCGTAGTTAATGTTCAGAATAAACACAAAAGAAAAAAGTCAAAGACTATCTATACCAATATTACACTAAGCATGGAAGAAGCAGAAGTAAAGGAAACCAATTAAGCTTCAAGTTTACATTCTAGAGGACATGAACCACGCTAAGACAACGCAAGTGCCCACAAATCCTTTTCCTCAGTAGCTATTCAGATCTGGTCTATGTGCATTTATTACTTATTCTGGCAAAGACAGCAAAAAAAAAAAATGCTACAAGAGGAACAGGAAAATATCAGCAAATGAATGCAAACAAACATTCCTTTCTCAAGATTGTAAGGGCCTAAGTTTGGCAACTCACCTCCTCTAGACATTTTTTTAGGAGCTCCACAGCTTCCTCACGTGTCATACCTGAAAGAGAAAACATCCACAGATTGACTGAATTAGAGGCCATCTCTCGCAACAGAAACTTTATTAAATTTAAACAACTTTTCAGCTGAGCACCAAAACCTCTCCTTCCCAGCTCACAGAAAATACTTTCCAGATGTACTGAGGACGTCCTGCACCAAAGCGCTCACGCTGCAACAAGCCATTGAGAATCGATTTGTTACACCGAATGGGAAGCATGACGGAATTTTGCCTCCCATGGCCGGAGACTGGGCTTCGGAGAAGTCCAGCCGTCTCTCCCTCCTCAAGTTTATTACAGTTTTAAATCAGCTCCATCTGCCCACAGCCTGCTGCAAGGCAATGACGGTAGGCGGAGACTGGTTTTAGCGCTGCGTTCCCTGCTGGGTATTGGTTTTAATAATGGGAAAGGCACGTGTGTGATGCCCCTACTATTCTCACACATTAGGATAAAATCCAGCACTCTATAGGGATGACAAGGCATGACAACGTATTGTGGCTCACTATTTTTCTCTTTTCACAAGGAATGGTGGAAATGGAGCAGTATAATCTTCAAGGGACATGACCAGAAAACAACTAAGCTCTCACAAAACTTGTTTCTAGAGTTTGCTCCAGAGCTGCATCCCCTGTTCAGGCAGAAGTCTGAATAAAGAATAAAATTGTCAGTTTATTGCTACATTCCTTGCAGGAGACGTGAAACCCTTACCAAGCAAATCTCTCTGCTATGAGATTAAACTCAGCTTTGTACACAGGAATAAAGTAGTTTTGTAACTAAAGCCAAAGATGTCAGATTAACAATATTCCAAGCTTTGTACATCCGTAAAGTGGGTATTGGGCCATATTTATTCCTTGGCAGTGTAAGAACTGGATTATGATGCTAAAATTAAAACTTAAGACAGGTACAGACACGTGAAGAATTGTGATCAACAGCTACCATATGCATAAAACTGTAAACCAAACCGACCAATCTTTACCACCACCACTTCAGAGTACTGAAGACAAACTCGCTAGGAATATCTTTCCACTTTATGTTTTTAACATATCACACACAAAGCCAATCCAAGATACAGAGCCGCAGGATCTGGGACCACCCTCTGACCACATTTCCACTCTGGGAAAATGTACACGTCACAGCCAACAGACAAGCAAGTAGAAGATAAAGTTATCAAAATGTTATTTATTAGAAACAGACTACTAGCAGCTAATGGCCCAGGAAAGTCTAGTCATGTTTTAGACTAAATTGGAACTTCCTTCACTTACAGTCTGTTATGTTTTAAACAGGAAAACACTTTAAGGAGTTGACTAGTTTCACATTACCTTTTCAGCAAAAGCAGAAGGCAATCTTTAAAGCTACGTTTATTCTAACAAAAAATCAAGTTCAAATCTGTAGCACCACAGCAATTGTGCTGGACCACCTGACTCAGCAAACGTCAGTCTCTCAGTTTAAGCCTTTAATTCATTAATCGGTAACAGGAGAACTTTCTTCTCCATGGACTCAACTTACCTGGCTTGTAATGGCGGTCGAGGATGCTGAGGGTAAGGAATGCACCATACCCATGTGCTGCAAAGGGAGCTTTAGCCAGAGCCGCAAGGTAATCCATGTAATAAAGGGCAGGACCTTCGTGGTCATCGTAGCCAGCCAGGAGGAGGTTGACATGGTAAGGGGTCTACAAACAAAAACCATGCTTTCATTAAAGCAGCCACACCCAAATCTCTGAGTCTTCATTCCCCACGCCACCTACAGAACAGCAACATAGTTCGTTGCACAATTCTTCACCGTAAAATGCTACTACCAACTTCACCAATGCTGTCTGCAGGTTATGGGTCCCAATCTAGAAATGATTAGGTCTTTTGGTAACACAGAATGCATAAGCAAATAAAAACATAAAGCCCTGATTCTCCTGAGAGCTAGTGTGTGACTTTTTTTTCCTCAAAAGCTTTCATGGCACATTCAAACTTAAGAAAACTTTAATTAAGTTTTCACACCAGATTCTTTCATCTCCACACAAAACTTGTGGATTTTTACTGTCAACATGTGAGCACAATGTGAACATTTTGCAGCTTATAAGAACTTCTTTATTAATTTAGCATGCTCTTTTCTCAGTCACGCTGCTGTTAACCACGCACCATTTTCGCACATATGAAAGCTTACATACAGTGTAAACAGTTCGACACAGTGTTATGCTGTCCTGTTAATTGGCAGTTAGATTTTTACTGCACATACCAAGCTGAATCTTTACTATTAGGCTAACTTGACAAAGTGAATGAAGATCAAAGGAATTGGTTTATTTCTATTCAAAACTGACTACTACGAGACTGCAACATTATCTTAGCAGTAGGTTTTTTGTTTGGTTGGAAACAGTTTTCTTAAAGTAGAAAATTTAGCAATTCCTTAGCAGTTTCTTTCAGGTTTTAGGTTTAGTGTGTTCCACCATAATGAATAAAGCAGATGTCCCTACACATCACCTTCCAAGATGTGTACTTTAAGATCACAAAACACGCATGCACTGTATTATTTTTAAATGTAAGCTCAGAAGAAACTTTGGGAATTGTATATATATTTTTAAAACAGCCTTTATGTACTTCCAGTATTTTCATATTTACATAATGTTTCTTATTAAATTATTCATACTAACAGGATATCTCTTAAAATGCTGGAAAGCCTAGATCAACAAAGCAACAAAACAAGAAAAAAATTATGATGCAACTAACAAACATATTAGAAAGAACAAGCAAGCACAATTTCACCCTAAAGCCAAAACATTAACTTTATCAAAATGAACTTTTTCCTATGATATTAAGCACAGTGAAACTGCACTAAAAAAAAAAATCACAGGATACTAGCCAGTGAAAAGCAAAAATATAATAAGAAAGAATAAAGTAGACTGCAGTTATATATCAAACATATATGTGATTTATGTGATTTAATCTTCAAAGCATTCAAGAATATTTGGAACCAAGTCACCATGCAGCTGTATTCATTTAATTAGTCTGTATTTCATCATTTATTCTGAAACATCACACAAGTTGATATTTAAGAGCCATGACACAAGATCACTCAAATTACTGTGTGACTTTGAATCACCAACATTGGCATATGTGAGATACTCAACCATAAATAAATGGTTTTAGACTTAAACAAATCCAAGCTGTTTTTCAGATGCAAGTTCTCCTGCTAATGGTCTACGAGACAACTTCTAAAAACTCAAATGTAAGTAAAGTGTCCTCCATGCCTTCCTATTATTCAAGAATGGGAGGATTTAAACATTAGAAAACATACGTAATTTATTTACTACGTCCATGATTACAATTTGCAGACTGCACCTCAGTGCTGTCTTAGTGGGACTACCATCTCTATGCTGGGACTGGTATTCCTTGGACATCTCAATCCTTCTGTCCATTCCAAAGACAGCCTTGGCTTTTGATAACTAAATCCATCCAAGACTGGTGTCTTCTACCAAGTGAGTGGATGACTGACACCCCAGGATAGAGTAATTTTTTTTTTCCAGACTTGCCTTTCTATTAGAGGCAATATTTCTCATCCCAAGTATCTTTGCACTTTATACTGTTTGACTTAAAATAACTACAGCAATTAAGAGATGTGTGAAATTCTTCAGAATCTACAGCTGAAGAGAACAGTTGTGATAAATACGCTAAACCAACAAGCTCAGCAGCGGGAGGCTGGGTGGTGACAAGCAGCGGCGTGACATCTGGCGGAAGCCAAAGTCACAGCAAGGGGGGAAAGGTGGGCGTGAGGAAGCATCCCACCAAGCGTGGACAAGGAGAGAGGAACTGACACTCTTCCTGTGGACTCAAGCCAGACCCTGTCACCTATAATTAAACACAGCATCGCAACAAGAAACTGAACTTCCATCAGGTTTGCAGGGGCAAGGGGTTATTTTTCCTGTTCCCCACCACCCCAGTAGTGTATTAAGCGTACTAAATGTTGGCACTTGGTTCAGCAGGGGAACCAAGTGAGGTGCTGAAGGAGGTAACAATGGAAGAGGGACTGCAGCACCGCTCACCTCTGTGAAAGCCAGCTGGCTCCAAAGCAGTTTCTAGGTTTGCCTCAATTGCAACACAAATTGAAATCAACAAAGATCCTTTTCGCATCCACTCTGGAGTATAAACCCCATGTTTTAAAAAGAGAAATGTAATAAATAACATATATTGACTATTCAGTTAAAGAAAAGAGCACAGTAATGAAATGGCCTTAAGTTACAAGCCCAATGTCATTGCACTTGATACTTCTCGACCTGAAGAACAACGTGGAGGCGTTGCCTTAGAAGACAGCTGTCACCAAGATATCAAGAACTTGGACCACATGAGCCACAAGGTTCATAAATTAAATCAAACTAGATTACGTAGAGAGGAACCCAGACTGATGAACAATGCAGAACAAGCTCTATTTTGGGCTGGGCCAAGACAACCGTATAACGCCTGAAGAACTGCCGTTTCAGCGCTGGCCACTCCCCCGCACAGACCTTCCAGCCCTCCACAGCAGAAACAGCTTCACACGGCGAACGGCAATACAGCAACAAACCACCTTTCCCCCACCAAACTTTACTTCTAAACTATTTTCCCGCTCCTAACAGGAGGCAGTGGCATGTTTTACCTTTTTGGTTTATTTTTATCATCCACATAATTAAATCAGTAGCCTCCAGGAATGCCACATGCAATTTAAATAGACACAGAGAGCTAGTGTTAATCCTCCCGGTATTCCACAAATTACGGAAATGTAACACAATTCACAGGAAAAAAATTCTGATGGCAAGGTTTGTATCGTCAAGTTCTAAATCCCACAAACAAATAATTAAGTGCTACATTTAAAGAAAGAGTTCTCCCTATAGTACAGAGATCACTGTAGCGTGACAGTGGTGTCAGAGAGCGCCACTTGCTCCGGGGCATTGCCATCTGCAACAGCACAACATTTTGTCTCCGGTAAATAAACACATCTGCCTGTGCCAGTGTCCTCCCCGCTACGCCGCCCATC
Source organism: Ardeotis arabs (assembly GCA_011801015.1). NCBI lineage: Eukaryota > Metazoa > Chordata > Aves > Otidiformes > Otididae > Ardeotis > Ardeotis arabs. The sequence continues at coordinate 35,138 of JAAGAY010144100.1, forward strand.
TGGAGCAGGTGAGCTGGAAGACAGGCAGGGGCTCAGGAAGGAGGGGAGACACAGGGAGGATCAGGACTCAAGGGACAGGGCACAGAGGAAGGTGACAGTGCCACATCAATGTCACATCCTGCTGGCCAAATTTACCAAAAAGCCTGTTAAATTACTCCTGCCCGTGGTACTTTGAGTCGTATGTGAGAAACGGCTGCTTGCTTAAGCGGGCAGGACACTCAGCGCCAGCCCCACCTACGCCCTTTGGGCAGGTCAGAGCCCTTTAGACAATCCACAGCACCAGGCAGCCGGCAGCCCTCTGGGCCAGCACTGCTGCTTCACAGCAACCCCCAAACCAGCACACAGCTCTGCTAAACACACACAGACCTCCCAAATCACCTCTGAGCAAAAGCTAGAGCAAGCAGCACCGCTGCCCACCACCATTACCAACCACGCTCAATCTGTGGAGCTGGCTGAAGCAGTTTAAACCGGAAGAGCAGCGTTTCACGTACGAGGCTGAGGCAGGACCCCGCGCTCAGCTCTTCCACTGCCTCACTCTAACTTCAGCAACTCAAAGACTTGCTACCTTCAGCTGTCATCCGTGTCAGAGACGAGAACAACGATCGCGGGTCGTTCCTGCAGATGAGTTTTGAAGCGTCTGGGCCTCACTCCTCACACACGGAATTCTCCACAACACAGCTCTGAAGTTAATGCTGGCCTTTATTTGCGACTGTCAAACATCACTTCAGGCTTGTGCAGAGTACTGTCAGAACACCAACATAATTTATCCCACTCCCTGTCCCCAACAGCTTTGTTCAACTTCATTCCCAACATCCTCTTTCTTCTTATTTTCTTTCATATAGCACATTGAGAAGAATGCTAATGAAACGCTTCCTGACCTCAGATCTTTACAAGTCTGTTTGCCCCTTCACAGCATCTTTCCATACTTTGAAAAAATTACCATGAGAAAAATCAGTAATTGCAGTTTAGCAACTTGAAATTACAGCTCCAGCTTGGATTTGATATTTACCAAAAGCCTTATGTTGCTGTTTACAAAAGAGACTTGTTTTGCTAAGTACATCAAACAGCTTTGCTCTATTAAATCGTTTTCCAAGAAGATTAAACGGATTCAGTGTATTTGCATTAAAACTGACAACCTTATCTCGATGTTAAAGACGCTTAATTCACTTGGCTGTCTGCAGCGCTTGTGACAAAATGCTTACTGGGCCCAAGGCTGGAATTTTAAGACTATAGTTGTATCAGTTATTGATAAGTGATGTGATAAGTTTTTTTAAATAAGCAAATCAAGTCATCTGTTAATAAAATATCCTTTCAGCGGAGTGAATTCATCACTAAAGACAGAAGCCACCACCTTTTTCAGACTCCGTTACTTGAAAACGGACATTTTCCCCTGTAAGCCTTTGCCAAAATCTTTCAGCTATTACTCACTCGACTCCGAAGATAGTCAGCTAGGTTTCGTCGTGTAAAGTTTGCAGCTGCAGTAGGAGACAGTTCATAACCTGGAGAAGAAATGTGTGCATTTGATAACAGTGCAAATCCATATTCATGTTCACTTCCTGAGTTTCCACTCCCATCTTGAAATAACAAGATATTCTTTAATGATAAATTGTCACTTATCAAATTTCAGTTTATTCTGAAACCTACAAGCATAAAAAGGGCCCTCAAAATCCAGGTAGGCCATATCTGTATACATCATTAAAATATATAGCTTCAAAAAATTAAAATACTGTGGGCACGCAGCCTGAATTTTCCAGTCCGGTATATCGGGAAAGCGGGTAACAGTTGTCATGCAATGGACATATTAAGAGAAATATTTTACTAATAAACCTATGATTGTGTCATTTATATCACAAACAGGTTAGCTGGGCTTGGGATAACCCTTTTGTTTTATACTGTATAACCCAATCTCCATTTCTTCATCCTGCCTTCACTACCACCTTTGCTGGACACTACAAACACAGAAATCCTTAAAGCTAGAGAAGCTCTGAGAACTTTCCAAACATCCAACTGCAAACTACACCTCTCACTAACTCCACTTCCGAACCCTCCGTGAGTATCCGTTCCCCTTAACTCACCATTTCTCATTTTGTAGAGTTGAACATTTTTCTGGATGTATTCTGCAAACTGTACAGTGTCTCCAGCCTCCCCAACACACAGGAGTAAGATCTTTTCACTCATCTTAAACATTTTGTCGTGGTCTAGGCAAAGGAAAATAACACTATGAGCCACAGTCATGAGAAAGAATATATTACCAATATCATAACAATTACTTTCACTTGAAACCGCAGTTTTTAAAAAAACTGGTCTGCATGTAAGCGAGGGAATCCACGTTGCCAGGATGCCAACGCTGAAGACAATTCTGCGCCCGCTCTAACGCTGCGGTCTCATCTAATTAGAGCAGGCTGGCACTCAGATATCCCAGACAGAAAAACTGAGCCGTTGGTGCTAAAGGACCACTCCTCTGCACTGAAGGCAGGCCTACAGAACAACAGCAGATCTCCACCTCCACTTGACTTTCAGTTTACTAAAGGCTGCTGGATAATCTGTGCTGCCAGACAGGTACGAGGTGTCACAGTCTGACACGATTTCAGGAGTTGCTAAAGCACCCAGCAGCTGCACGTCTGCGAGCTCAGGAACGGCCGCTGACACTGAGCAGCCCTCGCCAGCGATTTGCAATTTAAAGTATCTGTAAGTGCCAATACTCTAAACAAATACCTGAAATTTGGGGGTTTTTCTCCCCCAGAGACAAATAAATCCCATGTCCTAAGTATATTTTCCTTAAAGTTTCTCAATAAACCTACTCAGAACCAATCTGAACTCACAAAAAATTGTTTAAAGTGATTATCTTTGTATGTGCCACCACCCTTCACAGCCCGCTTTCTAACACTACTCCGTTTGACTTTTACAGACCTGAAGTTAAATATTTTAGGTAAAAGCACTGCTAGCTACAACATTCATGATACTATGGGATGTTTACCAATACTGCAATGGTCCACCTTTTTTTATAAAGGGTTTCTAAACCACAGTATTTAGATTTAAAAGGTCACTACACTCAGTAGCTTCTAATCTACATCTTGTAAACAAGTTCCAGTCCAGGGTACTGCAAGAATAGGCAGAAAAATTCATTGTAGAGAATTTCATGAGCTTGATAATCCCCCACATGAAGAAACCAAAACCTCAGTACAGCTTGGCTCACATGCTACAGATTTCAGTGACACTTTTACTGCCATTATTTCCTTTTTTTCCACGATTTACATTTTACCGGTGAATTAGACACAACCAAGCGTTTTATCTCACCCACTGTTATCCCCGTGCAGTTTTTTAGCACATCTACACGATGGGAAAGTGCAAGGTTTGGGTTAACGGGCCAACGCTTACCTGAATCAGCGCGGTGAGGTGACAGCCCGGCACAGGGCAGTTATATCGGCTCAGATTTGGAAACTTTCCTCTGAGCAACCGGCTCTCTGAGACCCAGGTTCGCTGAGAGCGACAGAGACCGGCCAGCGGCCCCTACGCCGAATAAAACCCAAACCGCAAGGCCCAGCAGGCTCCCCCCTCACCCGCACCGCCTTTAACGGCCTCTCCTCAGCCGCGGCCTGCGCGCCCGAGGCAGGGAGCTCGCCCCCGGCCGCCGGCTCCCGGCCGGAGCCCACGGGCACCCTGCCCGCCCGGGGCCGGGGCTCCCCGCCGGGCCTGCGGGCCTCGCCTCTCACCGTGCTTCATCTGGACGATGCTGGTGGCCGCCACCGTGTCGGCGGCCACCAGGACGTAGTCGGGGCCCTGGATGCCGATCAGGTACTCCATGGCCGCCCGCGCTCCGCCGTCCCCCCGGGCCGCGCCGTGACACAGCGAACCGGTCCCGCCGCCGCCGCCTGCCCGCCCGCCCGCTCCCGCGCACGCGCCGGCGCGCAGCGATGACGCCACCGCCGGCGCTCGCGAGAGGGATCACGTGGCGCGGGGCGGCCCGGGGCCATGGCGGCGAAGGGGAGCGCTGCCCCCCCCCCCTCCCCCGTTTTGTGGGCCCCGTTCGCGGGGCTGGGCCTAACGAGCGGCACCTGGAAGGGGCAGGGGGGTGGCGTGAGGCGCTGGCTGCTCCGTTAGCGTCCCGCGGGCCTCGGTCCCTCCGTAGGCCGGCACAGTGGCACGGCCTGTGGGGACCGTGGGGGTTTCAGGCAAACCCGGGTCTCCCGTCGGGCCTAGGTTTTGGATTTGGGACAAAAATCGCGCCTTTGGCGCTGTTCCTGCCCGAGCGCACGGTGTTTGCTGTGGAAGAGCGCGATGCCAAGGCAAAGTCTCATGCAGAAAAGGGAGTGGTGATCATGGCACGGCCTGGTGTAGCCCTGCGCTCTGTGGAGTCACACCGACCTGGCTTGGCCGTCTCAGCCAGAGTAAGTGGCTGGCTGCTTGCTGCGGCCACCTGCGGAGGTCCAAGAGGAACGGAAAACACGAAACTGCTTGTACGGCAGCTGTTCCTTGGGCACAGGTTCTGTTGGAGATACACGACTGTGCTCCTGCGGCGTCTGGTCTCTGTAGTCAAAGGGAACTGAACTGTGAAGAGACAGTGAAATCCTTCCAGGAGCGATGGAGTGATTGATTTGCTGCCCATCTTTCTGTGTCAGGAGTAGCCGGCAGCGCTAGCTGCGTGCGGAGCTGAGCCCTGAGCCGCTGTGTGGGGCTCGCTGCGGCTCCTGCCACGGTCTGCGGTGACAGCCTGCCAGTCCGCAGCCGAAAATGAGGAGTGAGTGCTGAGCCCGTGCAGCCTGGAGTCCCTCCTGCTGCCCCAAACACCACCCCAAGCAGAATCCCCCACAGTCAAAGGGGCAAGCCCTAGCTTGACTCACCTATTGAGCCAATATAGGATTTTTTTTGTCCATGCCAACCACCAAGGGAAAACTCCTGAGCTGCAAATGTGCCTGCGGATTTTCCTGTCAGTTGATGGCTTCAGAGCTCCTCTCTGAGCTCAGGTAGAGAGCTTGGATGGCATCACTGTTTCATTCCTGGCTGGACATGAGTTCTGACAGCCACTGATCAGCAAATGCTGTTCCCCCCTGCAATGTTAAATCTACTTAAATTTCTCTGGGCAAAACCCACCTTGTCTTAGGTGGCTGTGCAACACCCAGAAGCTTCCAGGTGTGGCTGTAATGTAAATAGTTACTAACAAGAGAAACAAAACTAGTACTCCAGTTGCCTGGGCACTGGCTAACTGCAGGCGCCATCCTGACAAGCAGAGTGACTCCAACCGGCGCTTGGTTTATTGATCAGACTGCCCCATCTAACACGTTCGCTAAGTGCAGCTCCACAAAGGCCCGGCCCCGCGCTGATGAAAGGGGCCACTGGAGCATTAAACCCCCCTGGCAGTTGCCGTAAAGGACGCAGCCCCAGGAAATAAAACTCGGGATGCTGCAGCGCATGGCAGGCGCCCAGCTGCACCTATACCAAGAAAGTCACTGTGTAATTATGAGAACTGGGCATAACCTTTGTGTGGTTTAAAAAACACTAAATGTGCCAAAAAGCAACAGCAAATTGTCTTCAGGAAACAGTCTAAATGAGTGTAAGCAGCAAATTCACCATTTTGACTGTTTTCCAATTGCCTGTAGCTACACTTGTTAAATCGAGTGCTGCGTGCGTAAATCAAAACAGGGTGTTTTCTTTTACCTAGCAGTGGCCACGCTCTGTGCCAGTGCTGAAGTATTTTCTGTGTGAATCCAGGCTGCAGTTTTAAACACATTTTTCCCTAGAGATCTCCGTACGTCTTGCACAGGTACGTACAGCCAGCCAGCCAAACGTCACAGTTATTTTTTGAGACCTTTTTAAGAGAAGGTTAACGAAAAATCAACAACTACCAGCCTTGTTGATTTCTATTGGGCCCTGGGGTACAATTAAATGCTAAAGTTGTTATTGAATTTTCTTGACAGATTGAATTTCCCTGTTTAGGAAGCACGCACGCATCCAGTATAGACCTACCTCTCTTCCTGGGGTGAAGGAGCTTCTGCCAGCGTTACGTTGGTGTAAGAAGGGCAACAGCACGTCTGTGCCTAGCAGGAACTGGGGAATATTTTCCACCATCAGAGGGAAATTGTCCAGGCTGCAGTATGTCTTAGACTTGAATGTGTGTTCGCCTGTTTTATTTTCCAGACAAATATTGCAGTTGTGTGTATTTATACGTGTGTGTGTGTGTGCTACACAACCTTGGTGGGAGTTGTTCTGAGGACAAAAGCTGGGAACAGCGCAGGGATGCTGAGCAGCCCAGGTAAAACTCCTACATGTCCTGAGATACCTGGTACACAAGATACAATTTCTGAGATCCTGTACCCAATATTCAGAGATATCCAAAGCCTCCGTGGTCCTCAGTGTGTCTTTTCTCAGTAGGTCCACATAAGTTACGGAGCTGAAGCCCCCTGAAGCAGGAATGGGAGCACAGAGAGCTGAGACAGAGACAGGAGCTCGCCCTCCCTTCTTAAAAATGAAGGTTGATCCTGTAAGGAACCCTAAAATGGGGAGGGGTGGGGGGGAGAAAGAGATCACCCACAAAGGAGGAAGCAGCTTGAATTTATGATGTAACTTGCCATAACTCCCTGGGCTGCTCTACACCAACAAATCCGTGTGAAGATCCGTTGCAATGAAGGAAACTCAGACAGACTGGTTGAGAACGGGAAAACTGGCAGGGCTGAGAAATAGATAGAAAAGCTATCAAGGATGAATAGCTGTCATGTTTTCTACGCAGAGGCAGACAAGTAGTCATATGGGAAAACCTGTCGGTGACAGAAGTTGGTAAAGAGCCTTCAGTACAGCCCAGAGGGTCGGCTCCGCACTGAATATAAACCCCCCGAGCCCTCTTAGAGCCACGGGAGCTGTTTGGGCTGACACCAGCTGTGGATCTGGCCTGGGCAGTGGTTGCTCCTCTCCAGTGACATGGGCTGACCAGTACTTCCTAATTTAAGGTGATATTTACGGAGGAAAACATTGCAGTCTCTTTACTAGGTACTGATTGCTCCGCAGAGAGCCCAGAGCTGAGCAGAAAATGTGAACAAGTCGTTACATCAACAGTGAGAGAACAAGTGTCCATGAAGACGTAAGCTGTCTTTGCAACTGCTAGGCCACTGGCTAATTGCTTGACGACTGGCATCCGTTGCTCTTCCACCTGTTAGAACAGCAGAACGTTTTTTAGAGGGGACACAGTGCCCTAAATGTGGCAGAGGAGAACTGCAGGTTGTGTCTCTGGCTCCCAATCTGGTGATCCCAAGTTCCCGTTTCCCTTCCAGAAGAGCGATGCTGAGCCCTCCTGGGTGCGTTGCCGCTGCCTTGTGTTAAACCAAAGCCGGGCAGCGCTGGCCTGAAGCCCCTGAGCTCGGCTTTCCGCTCTGTCCCCAGCTCCCGAGGCAGCCCAGCAGCCGTGGGGCTGTGGTGTAGTGCACAACTGCAGCGTGGCGGGTATTTTTCATTCCAGGGATTGTCTGACTGGTGTTTGCACTGGCTTTTGCCCTCTGCTGTCATCTGTCTCAATATGGTATTCGTAAAGACGATGTTACCGTTACTGTAATGCCTAGACAAGGTTTCCTGCTATGAGCTTGCTGCTTCCAGAGAAGAAAAGGATCCTGGTGTTCCTGCTATTTCAGGTGCAGGAAATGAAGGCACAGAGAGGAGAAGTGATTTAGTGGAGATCACAGGGCAGGTTAGCGGAGTGGACAGGAATAGAAACGTCTTGATTCACTGAGCTCCTCTCTAGCTGCTGAAGCGTGCCGTTTGGATCACACAACCCCGGAATGAACTCTGCAAGGCTTACAGGGAGCTTTGCGCTTAATCTCTCTGTCTGGGCTCCACAGAGCTCCTCGAGCTGACTTTCTATGGCCCTAAACATGGTGTATTTAAACAGATCCTCCCTAGGGATGGGCAGGGACAAACCTTGCCTTGTTCCTCCGTGCCCAGGCTGGTGGGCAGCCCCTGGTGCCAGTGTGTTTCTGCCCCTGTCCTCCCCACCAAGGTGCTGCTGGATCGCCGGAGAGCGGTGCTTGCTGGAGTTTCAGCTAGCAGAAGTTGCAGAGCCTTTCTTTCACGTTTGTCCTCACAGATGGGTGCTACCTGGATGGAGGGGTTTTGGCAGTGGTATTTAAATGATGACCTGGCTCTCCTGGGACGCAGAGCGGACCGTCAGCATCTCCCTGCAGCGCTTGCTTTCGGCGCACGGCAGCTTTGCGGAGGGATTGCTCGGCACGTGGGAGGCCCCGCTCACCTCTCCTGCAGTGTCCCAGGCTGAGGTGGGTGTGAAGGCAGTGTGTCCTCCTCGCCCACCGCCAGCCAAACTCCTTCCTAAGAGTCCTCATTCTTCCCAAAGTTGTCAGGAAATGTCGATGTCTGGCAGCCTCAATGCTGCCCCCACGTCCTGCAGCGGCCCCCTGCTACTGATGGCGAGCGAGCGAGCCACTCTGCTTCCCCGGTCCCAGGTCCCTTGCAGTGTTTACCCTCCACCTGTGATGGCAAGAACGGGGCATCCACTGGAGTGTGCAGGTGAAAATGGACTGTCACCTGCCGCCTGCCGTGTCAACAGAGCTGATTAGCGCTTCCGTGTGTCTCTGGCAGGATTGATCTTGCAGGTGAGAACGTTGCAGAGACCAGCTGGGGCCCTGCTGCTCAGCGGGATGCTCCTTCCTGAGCGGTTCTGCAGTGCTCAGCATCGTCTCCCTGCGGTGTTTTCCCATTTCTGGGGCCTCTCCAGCAGCACCACGGCTGCTTGCCGCTGTGTTGACTTTTGGTTCCCTCTCCCAGTTTGCTGTGCCGCTCAGACCTTCTCGGTGAGGCGGGGAAGCAACAGGCGCTGCAGGCTAATGTTGCAAAAGCTCCGTTCTGCAAAACCGGGTTGGTGATCCGGATACGGCGTCTAACTTTGCGTACGGAACTGTTTGGCTCTGCGGGGTCCAGCGGGATGATGCGTTTCATAACCATTGCTAATTGTAACATTAAACCATAAGAAGAAAATCTGCTTCAAGCCATTGGATAGGGTTGGTTTTTTTTCCCCCACTGAGGAGGCACAAATCAAGAAATCAAAATGTTTAACAAAACAAACAGAGGTTTCCCCGGTGTTGTGGGAGATTTATAGACAGCAGCATCTAGTGAGAGCTCCCCCCAGCTCCTCTAGCTCTGTCCTTCTTGAATTCCTGCTGGTCACTGAATTATTACTTTTCTTACTATTTCCTGTGCTTTAAGAGTGGGGAAGGCGCAATCAAATTATCGTCATGCTCATTTGGTTAATTACCCATTTAGTTACTTATTCAGTTCATTAAAAAGACGCTGGCCACTGTCAGTGTGGAGGAAATTCAGGGAGGCAGGCAGTTAGGGGACAGGATATAGGGCGAAATAGGCCATTACTCCGGCCCAGGGAATGGCAATTTATATCCCTGCTTTTCTGCCACGTCACTTCTGTGCACGGTTTGTTCTAGATTTTAAAAAAAGCAACCAACAAACAAACGAAGAAAGCATTCTGCTGGAGATCACCATTGCTTGTTAGAATCCATTTAGGTTTAATCCAAAGCTCTGCAGAAGACCAAACCATCTATTTTAGGACTCCTTTTTTCGGTTGAGAGAAATGTGCTGCTCCACAGGTCATAAGATGCCTGTAATTATGACCCTGAATAGATAGAAACGTTGCTTCTTGAGACAAATTCTATCTGACAGTTTTTACAGTACGTTCGTTCAGAGCAAAATGCCCTGTCCCCTGTCACCCGGATTGAAATTATTAAGACAGACAGACATTTCACTGACAACTCTAGCCTCCGGGGGGAAAATATTCCTTCTGTTCCCCTCTGAAGGTCAGAGCTCACATAATGCAAAACACTTAGAGCACGCGCATACACATGCTCATACACACGCGGAATAAAACTTCCTCTTCCGCGGAGCTCTGGATAGGTTTTACGGCAAACGGGAACCCGCTTCGCGTGCATCCCGGAGAATTTTGGCCAAAAAAAGATGAGCCTTATGTTTCTTTGATTTTAAGTTCTTATTGTCTTGTAAATTTTCTTTCTCCCCTGCGTGTAAAACGCAACAGTAGCTGGTCATGTGTCCGTACTTCCACTCACATGATGCGCACCCGGACGCGGCACATCAGTCGCTGGCAGTTCCTCTGACAATCTGGAATCTGCGGGAAAGTCACACTTCCCTGGCATCTGCTTATTCTTTCAAAATATTTCCTGGCTGCTTTTCCTTACTGATACAAGCCCATTCGCAACTCGTATGTCGCACTTATCACTTAAACTGCGTTGCCAGCTGTCGTTTGGCCCAGTTTGTCCCACAGGAGTGTCCCCGTGCGGGGGGTGCGCGGGTCCTCTCCATGGGAGCACCAGCTCCTCTCTGTTCAAAAGCCTTTTTGTGCTGGAGGAAGGGCAGAGCCTGGCCCTCCAGTGCACCCGCAGCCCCGACTCGACGCGTTAATGCAGAGGTGTGCTGCAGCGTCTGAGCTGTCACTCACCGCGCCTGGCCTGTGGATCGCCGGGCTCGCTTAATCTGGGGCTGAAAATGGACTTGAGCCGAGGTGGCTGCAGGTGGGAAACCCGGCAGCACTCCATTAACCTCTTCCCTTTGCACAAAGTGAAGTGGCGGCTCCGTCTGCCCCGTCTTCCCGGCAATTTGGCGTGCACCAGGCTCACGCCGGGTCCCTGCTGACCGCGTACGTGGCTTGGTGTCATTTGCACCGAGCCTCCCTGGCTGGACCCAGCTCCCAGGCACCGACCCTGCTTTGTCAGCCTCTCTTAGAAGGGGTGCTAATGGGCAGCGGGTTTGCAGCTCCTCTCCCGACATCCCAAGACGGAGCCCTTCATTGTGTCCCACTGTGCCCCTGCTGGGTGGGAACGCCGCCCAGCCTGGACCTCCCTCCCCATCCTTGCTGTACCCATCACCTCCAAAAGCCTTGCAGGAGCTCTCCAGCGCCTGCCAGCCCCTCTCCCAGCATGCGTGCTGGTTTCTGTGCTCGCTCTTCGTCACCGCTGCTGTTGCCCACCAAGCAGTGGGGCAAGGAGGACACGAGCGCTCCTCGGGGCTGGGGGTGCCGGTAGCTGAGCACCCCCGGGAGATGCCGTGCAGGAGCTGTGGAGGGGACCCAGGGGTGCCTGAAGGTCTCCCCGTGTGAAGCTGGGACTGAGGGCCGGCTGGTGAGGAGCTGAGCGGGGAGAGCGGAGGGCTGAGCGGGCAGCGCACCGGGAGCACCCCAGGAGCGGAACGGGGAAGGGGAGCAAACCAGCCCGTCACCCCGACCGTGCTTCCCACAGGGACGCCAGCTTCTGCACAGCATCTTCCCTCAGATCCACAAGAATCTTCAAACTTTTCTTTCTTCTTTCTCTCACTCCCTCTTTTTCTAAGTTTAATTCTGAACAGCCGGCTGCGTTCAGCCTGACTGGTTTGTTATGGCTTATAATTTGTGTTAGGATTAATTAACTAATTACCGACAAATGTCCGTTGGCAAGATTCTGCTTCTGCTTGTCAACTTGAAGTATTTAATTATTTTAATCATTTACTTTCATCTTCAGAATTTATGCTCTTCCAAGAGCGTTTCTAGGCATCTTTTAATTATTATTCTGATTTTTTTTTTTTCAGAGGGGTGGTGAGCTGGGGGGAGCGAGGTGGGGGATGGTTTGATTTCTCATTAACCATTTCAGTGAGGTAACTTCCTCGAAAACTCACCCCTGGTTTTCAAACCCTGGTGCAGAGAAGGGACAGTCTGCAATGGAGGTTGTGTGGGGATGTACAGAGAGGGCTGGGCTGGGCTTTCATTTCCCAGCTCGAGTCCTCCCTTTCCCAAAAGAATTTTGGGGATCCAGACCGGGCGATGCCGCTGTACCTGGTCCCTGGTCTGGAGGCTCGAGCGGGGATGCTTCCCTCACCAGGAATAACCCCCGACTCTGGGGGGGTGCTCAGGACACCCCAATAGTCACGGAAGAGTCCCTGCAGGGTCAAAGTCCAGCTGGACTCTCAGCCTTTGTGCCAGCAAAAAAAAAAAAACCAAAGATGGTGGGAAAACATCCATTTATACAGATCTCTCATCTTTAAAAGATCATGAATTGCTTAAAACCCACAAACCAATTCTGCTTTGAGCATCCCACAGGTTTGAACGGGGAAGGCGGGAGCGCATCAGGATGGATTTGGGCTGTGGGCACGCAGGGGAATCCTGGCCCCTGGACATGCTGCCAGCGGTGGGACGGGAGAGCAGCAGGAAATGGGGACAGAGGAAAATTCAGCCGAACACATCTTACTTTTACAGGAAATTCCACAGGGCTCCCACGGCCAGGACCCCACCTGAGAGCACCCTGAATGGAGACAACTTGCTCAGTAAAACAATGGACCCCTTAAAATATATTGCATAAATTCCATGTAAGCATTTCATTCATCCTTTCCAAACACACTGGCCCTTGCTGTTCCTTCCCAAGTTTGATCTCAAGGGAGGGCAGCGTGCCGCGGTAACGCGATGCTACCCGTTTTCAGCTTGCACCCTCAGCCCCCGCGCACACAGTCTGCGGTGGCACAGGCAAAGCATGACTCCGGACACGGAGCGTGCCTTGGGAAGCTTCCCTCAGCAGCCTGCACCCCTGCACGGAGCCGCGGTTCAACCCCAAGCCTGCACAGGTCTGCGTGCCGCACCCTGGGGTCCACCCACGCGCGTCCCGGCACAGGCGCACGTCCACCCAGCACTGGGTGTTGGGCAGAGCGAGCTGGTTCGGAGAGCACCGCGAGACGAAACGGCGACTCAGCACCTCGCCGTGCCCGGGCAGATACCGGGAGCACAGCCCCGCGCTCCCAGCTACGCAGCCGAGGGATCTAATCTCTCTTTTTCTTTCACACATCAGAGCCGCAGCACTTCTGCGGGATTAAAACACAAGAAAAGAAAGCATGATAAGCTGATAAAAGACACTGAAACTCCCAGCCTTTTGCTGATACTTTCCAGGCTTTTTTTTCTTGCCAAAAGCTTTCTGCTGCCAACAAACCAAATTCTGACGTGCTTGCAAAAATCTTCCTTTGGTGGCCAGCTGCCCGGACAGGCAGAGCCCCATGTGTTTCGGTGGGGCACGCGTACCCAGCTGACTTCAGGAGGAGTCTCTCTAGTAAAGACTAATGAAGGATTCAGCCCCAAGAATATTTATTTCCTGAAACAAATGAATCCCTTGGACCAGAGCGCTGATGAGAGCGTGCTATTTAAAAGGTTTCTGGAGGGTACGTAATTATATTGAAAATAATTAGGGGCTAGGCAAGCGGTGTTATTACTACTTATCATATCACTCTAAACTTAATCCAGACTGATCTTTGGGAAGGCATCGGGAAGGAGGAAGATGAGTCTGTAACATTGCCAGTTTTCTGGGCTGACACAGGAGGCAAGAAGCCTACTGAGGCGGGTGGGCTTGTACAAGAAATAAATGGAGGGGACTAGGAAGGCTGAAGCATGATCCTGGACTCTCTGGAGGCTGAGATTCAGTGCTGATCGTTTGGTCCTTGAGACAAACGTGTGTTCCAGGGCCTGGCAGCCTTCAAGGTGCCGTCCCAGACATCCCTGAGTCACAACAGCCCCTGGGATTTAGCTGCGAGGGGAGTGGGCGCTCCTGAGGAGCCCAGCATCGCCCCAGCGAGCGCTTGTGGAGAGATCTAAATGAGATGGGAAAGATTGTCTTAATTAACTTCAGAATCCTGTTAATTAGAAGCCGTCCTGCATTAAAACTTGCTCTAGTGACCAGACCAAGCCATGGCTGCACATAAAGGAGGGCAGGGATGGATCACACCCAGGTCTTGTTTGGGGCAGAGGATCTCCGTAAGCACTCGTGGCCACCTCACATCGCACCCCTGCGAGGGACAGTAGCAGGTTGGAGAAGGAAGAAAGGGACGTCCTGAATTGCCCAGTGTTGCTGAGCAGAGACGTGAATTTATGTGATACAACGTCTTGTTCGCTTGCTGGCACTGCAAAATGTCACAGCATAAAAAATACAGTGAGACCACCAAGGCTGCTCTGGAAGCCGAGCTGAGGACCCCCACAGTGGGGCATGGCATGGCAGGAGGGGAGGAGGACTTTTCAGAGAGGCTGAGAGCTGCTGTGGGACCTTGAGAGAGAGAGAGAAGATGTGACCAAAGCCCCAGGAGAGCTGTGCTGGAGGGACCGGGAGAGCTGCAGATGGGGAAACTGAGGCACAGGGGACAGAGGAAGGAACTGCAGAGCTGCGGGCAGCCTCTGCATCCCCCAACCCCTGGGCCCTGCCGTAGGCACCCCACGACTCCAAAACCAGCCCTGCGGAGACCGTGGGGGCTTGCAGGGCTCCGAGGATCCCCCGCTCGCTGCCGGCTCCGGGGTCACCGGGGTGCAGGAGCTGGGTCTGAGGGCACGTCCAGGTCCTTGTGGGAAGGAGAGCCTGGGCCCATTGAAGGCTGCCAGAGTGAGCTGCAGTTTATGCCCCTGGCAGTTTTTTACAGCTCAGCTATTCCATTTAGGGTTTGGGAGCCAGTGGAAGGAAGCTGGGATCGCTTCACTGACCAGCCATAACATCTAGCCAGTACATTAACTGCCCTGCTGCCCTGATCTGATGTGGTTTTACAGACAATAGCTACTGGCTATTTAGGCAATGTATAAATTAACATATTCTGCACAAACTAGGAGCATATTTAAATGAAAGGAGAGTGCCCTTTATTTGTCAATCATCCGACATCCACATCTTTGCATTCCTTTAAAAAGACAACTCCAGCCTTCTTAATCCTACCCCAAACCGTTCATCTTCGCGAGGGGAAAACATTGTTTGATTGCTCAAGTGTTTCTCTGCCCCCCTTCCCCTGCCTCTCTCCTTTAATTAAAACAATCCCGATCTGCTCTCCTGGAATGTCTTTCCCAGTTCAGCTTGGTAACTTGTGACCTTCAAGTCAGAGCCACCTTCATTTCTGACCAGGCTGGAGTCCGCCCGGCACGCAGGGGTCAGAGATGCAGAGATAAAGAAGTCACCTCGCCCGGGAGCCGCCGGGACACGGGTGCATGGCAGCGGCCGGGGTGGCTGCAGTCACGGTGCAGAGGAGGCTGCCGGGGCTTTGCAGCAACAAACCCGGTACTCAAAGGGGGGAAAAAAACCACCGGAGTGATGTATTGCAAACCTGCAGCAGCCTGAGTACATCCACCCCTCCAGTGCCATTTCTGATGGTTTAACCACATGATGCTGGTGCGAGAGCCAGGGAGGAGTTTCCCATTTTGCATTTCCAAGAATCTTGGGGTTTCTGGGAGCTCTACGGCTCTGGCAGTGAATTGCGATAGCTCAGCAAATTATCAAAGGGCTTTTCTCTTGACAGCAGCTGTCGCCAGTAAAGCACCTTTCCCTGCTAGCTGGTCTGATCAGCGAGACGACGCTATTTGAGTATTTGAACTCCACCTCAGTTATTTTTCAGTCTACGGAAAACACACGTTAAAGGAGAAAAATGCAAAATAACCCCTGTCCTGAAATCCTCCTAACTGCCACATCCCAGCCTTTGCCCAGCTCCCAAGCCACAATGCTGACAGAAGATAAAATATATTGAAAAAAAAAAAAAAAAAAAAAGCCCATTTGGCAAAGTTTGCCCTCTCTCTGCCTGTCAGCCAGCTGCCGACACCTCGCTGTTCCTGGCGAAGCCCGGCCAATGTGTTTATTTAAGACTGAAACCGGCATCGATCGGGGTCTGTCAGTCACTCTCCCGGAATAAAGCGCTGGGGACGCGGCGGGGTTTGGAGCGGGGCCGGTAATGGACACACGCTCCAACGAGCTTGCAGCCATTCCACTAAATGCCCTGGGGCTGGAATTCTTTTTTTGATTATTGTTTAGAAAATAAACATTTTGTTTGTTAAGAAATGTCATTTAAGGTGCTGAAATGGAGCTTTCTTTAGCACCGAGGGGCCTTTTCCTTAACCCTCTGCAGCTTTGGAGGGGATTTGGAGGACATGGGTGGTGCTGGTGTGGGGCAGCCCCAGCTTGTCCCGCAGCAGGGCCGGGAGGAAGAGGAGGGAGGAGAGCTGCTCCAGTCGGGCAGCACGACTCCCACATGGCTTTGTCGGAAGCCAGGCAGGAGCGAGACGCAGGGTCTGACGGCATTGCCGTGCCGCATGGGACCTGGCTGTTCACCACGTGCCTGGGAGGTGCAAACGCTGCCGCACACGGGAACCTCCGAATTAGCAACACCACCAGCCCGCTGCCCTCCCAACGGGGCTGCCTCCTCCAGACTCCCCTCCCCACCTCCTCCCACCTGCCTTTCATTTCTCCTCATGCGTGGAAGGTATTAATTACCCAGCTCGCGTTAATGGCTCACAGGAAGTGCCCTGCAGCGGTCCCGGTGCAGCTCTGCGGCACGCGCGGACAAGGAGCCCCCGTGAAGCTGCAGGGGCATCGGGTGTTTCCCACGGCCCTGTGGAAGGGACCTGCTTCTTCTGAGCCCTCTGAGCAGCTCTCTTCTCTCTCTGGTGTCCAGCTAAGGCAGCCCCTGTGCCCTCAGGGTGGCTGCATGGGGTCTGTTAACCTCCAGGACATGCAAACCACAGCCTCTCACCTCACTGTGATAAGCACAGCCACTCACCCCCACTCACTGACTTCTTATTTGGTGCCACTGAACTGTGCCTAACCCCCCTCAGCTGTGCCTAACCCCCCTCAGCTGTGCCTAACCCCTGTGAACCATGCCTAACCCCCCTGAGCTGTGCCTATCCTTGTTAATCTGCTGGGGAGAGCCGGGACTCCCCCTTTCCGCTCCCGGCTCCGTGCTCCGGCTCTCAGAGGAGGTGTTGGAGCACCAAGCTCGTTCCTGGCGCAGGGGACGGTCACCAGCCCCTCTTCTCCCGCTCTGTACATGGCTCGCAGGGGCTGTGGGGCTCTCCTACAAAATTACATTTTGCAGCAATTTTAATAAAGGATTTGGAAAATAAACAGCTGGAGCAGTAAGGCACATGGAATTTTTATCTCCATCAACGTCTGCCTTGGCACTGAAACCTGGGATGCAGCTCTCTGGGGAGCTCCTCAGCTTGAATTTGGGCTGCCTCCCGCTCCCCACCACCGCTTTTCTTTGCCCCAGCCTAAAAACGAAGGCAATGTGCTCCTCAGATTGATGTGTGAACAGACCGGCACGGGGCAGCTCCAGCCTGAGCGATGCCCGTGTGGCAGGAGCCAGGTCCCAGCCTCCGCCCTGGGATTCCTAAAACCTGCTGGCACTGGGATTCTCTGGGAAGGAAGGCGACACAAACCTCCTGTCCTGGGACCGGCCGTTAATTCACAGACCATTTCATGGCCAAGCCGCGCTGCTGGCTCCATCCCTGCTTTCGGCACCGGGAAAAGCCAGCGCTGCCCCCCGCGTTGCCTGGTGCCCACGGGTGCGGGACCTGCCGAGGCAGCAAGGCTGAGCGCGGGGAGCGCGGGAAGGGAGCAGCGATGCGCGGGAGCAGAAGGGCATTAATCACTTCGCCGCGATGAGGGGCTCACTGAGCACAGGCTGCCTCGGGGCCTTTCTGCTCCCGTACCTCCCGTGCCCCAGTTTGCCGTGCTCTCAGGCAGACGCCGTCCGGGCGTGCGCGAGCCCTTAGTCCGGGTGCATTCCCCCCGCTGGCTCCAGCTCCTTCCCACCCCTGCCTACTGCTATGATGTGTGGCTGTGGTGGAAATGGCCGTTCCTTAATCGTTTTTAGTGCTTTGCTGCATGGGAGGCCGGTAAAAGCCGAGTCTGCCTCCCACGTCGCTCCGGCTCCCGGCTGGAAGTCACTTTCCTGGGGCTGAAACTTCAACCCAAGCCGGGGGTCTGGAGCCTTGCGTCCGTCCCTCGTGGAGGATCGAGGCGATGGGGAGGGCAGGGAGGTTGGGGGCTGCCGGGGGCTGAACCCCCAGCAGCGGCCATCAGAGGACGGGCAGAAAGTGGGGATGAGAGGCACGACGCATCGCCAAGGGAGGGGGCAGCCCGGGCCACGCTGTCCTGGGGAAGAGCACCCATCTCAGAAAGTCAGCTGTTAGAAGATGCAGAGATGCTTTTTTTTTTTTTTTTCCATCTCGAAATAAACAAATTTATTCACGTGGAGCCATCCTTTTACTGCGCGGAGATGGATGTGTACACACACGTTATTTTAACTTCACGGCTCTCCCATCCGTGCATAAAACAGCCCAGGGAGCCGAGGTTGATTCATCTGTTTGCCACAGAAGATGGATCAGTTAGCAAATTATTTTATTGACCCGCAGCTCTGCTCAAGGTCGTTTGTTTCGGCGGCCGAGGCAGCAGGCCTGGCACGGCAAACGGGGCTGAGGAGGGAACCTCCATCTGTGCCAGGCGTGTCCAAGCCCCTGGGAAACTGGCCGCGGTGCGAAACCCTCGGTGTCACGCGGGACCCCCGCAGCCCGGCTGTGCTCGCCGGATAAGCTCAGCGTTTGGGCTTTAACACCGCAGCTTTCTCAGCTGTCTGGAGGCTTTTATCCCTGGCTGCTGCCGGGAAAGAAAATCCCTCCTTCACCAAAATGTGATTTGAAATGTTTTTGCTTTGTTCTTAAAGGACAATGAAAATAATTTCTGATGAGGAAGGGAGGAAATAGAATTAAGTAGCTCAGTCCTCATCCAGACTTAACCCAGGTCTGTTGTCCGTAGGGACGAGACGCGCACAGAAAAGCCGGGACCATCCCAGAGCTGTTGATCTGCACCTAAAATCAGGCAGGGAGAAAAATTCAGATTTTCGTACAGCCCGGGGGTACCTGAGGGGTTTCTCTGCAGGGAGCAGGTTTTGGGAGCATCCCTGCTGCCCCACATCCTTGTGAGGTTCCACCAATGCACTGAAACCCTGGCTGTCCCAGCGTGTCCACCCCTTGGCTCCCGCTTTCCGCACGGCTGCTGGAGCCGCCCACTACTCCGGAGCATCTCCGCCTTTTGCTGTCTTCGCTGAGCCCGCTGTTGAGCCAGGGCCTTGCTAACCTTCATTGACTTGGCTCAAACATTTATTAATTGATCACTGCAGGGTTACCACAGGCGTTCGGGGGAGACGAGGTGCCCACAGAGTATCCTCGTGTGAACTCCCGCTGTCCCTCCGTCTACACACGGTCGGTTCTGCATCTGCTGCGCTTGCTGCTGAAGCGGCTTTTAACCAAAGACATATGGGGCCCATTAACATGGGTTTACTTGTTTGCAGAGCCTGATCTTAGGACGAACTGGCTGATTTCAGCTCATGGTTCAAAATCTCAAGCCTGGATATGGCGGGGTGCGGAGGCAGAGACCGGAGAGCTCGTGCCAGCCCGGCAGCCAGCCATCGGCACACACAGTTGCATCAGGTTCAGGATAAACGTGGATGAGGTCGAATCCACAATGGACACTTAATTATAGCAAAGCCATTGATGATTCCTTTCGCCTGACCCAGTGCTGAGCCCTTCCTACGGTGGATCCCATCCCACTGCAGTTTGATGGGACGGAGGGGACGGGAGCTGGGGGAACGGCCGGGCTGCAGGACTGGGCATGTCTGCAGGGCCACCCGAAAATGATCCTGAGCAGGAGTGCTTGGGTGGTACCTCTGGCCCTCGCCTCCGCCTCAAGAAATGGATCTAAAATCAAAGCTGGGCTTTCTCCATCTGTAGCCCCACCCTGGTCTTCACACTTTTTTTCCAACTTTACAAATGTGTCAGATTAAAAAGGAGAAAAAACAAAAAGGGAAAGTAGCACATCCCTTTGTGCAAGGCTTTCTTAAAATCCCTGTTAAGTTCCTGTACATGCTGACAGTTTTACAATTTACATGACAGCTGGCTTGCTTGGAGGAGATCTCTGTTAATTAAAATAACACAAAGGGAAAGAAGCGAAATCGTGTCAGCGGATAATTAATTCGGAGCAGGGCACCAGGCTGCGCGCCGATCCCGCTAACAAAACTCTGCAGGAATTCACAGCTTTACGGGGCCCAGCCCTGCTGAGCCGCGCTCGCCGCTCGGCCCTCGTCCTCCGCGCTGGGCTGGTCCCCTTTCTGTCAGGACCAGGGCTCCGTATCGGACCCACCGCCCTGCCATGCCCTGGGTACATCCCAGGGAGAGCTGGGATTGGGACACCTGCTTTCCTGAGGTGTCCAGGTGCTGCCCCAGCCCTCCTCCTCGCCTCTCTGGAAGGGATGCTTTCTGGGATCCCTGCTGCTCCTGCCCCTTTGCAGGAACATCCCTTGTCCCACGTGCAAAGGCCGTGGCCACAGCATCTCATCCCCCTGCCACCTCCACTGCTTTCCAGGGCTTTCCAGGGCTGCAAGCAGCCGGCAGGGACCCCGAATCATTCCTGGTGGCAGTGGGGCAGGTTATCTCCGTGCTCCAGCCCTGTTTGGCCAGGAAGGCCATCGGAAGCCAATCCAGTGCTGCTGGAGTTGAGCTCTGTCCCCCTTGGCCAAGCAGAAAATCCGCGGGGAGCTGAGCCATTTGGGTGCTTCCCTGGCAGGTGGGTGCACGAGGGGAAGGAGAATGGGCAGAGGGGGCTTCGGCGAGCCCCTAGTGGATTCGGGGAGCCCAGGGGAGCAGAGAAGGAGCTCCTTGGAGGAAGGATTTAGCGGGATTGAGGGAAGCGGAGCAAGCCAAGGTCCCCTCCTTATCACCCCGATGCCAGCGGTGGCACCTCGTGCTGCCCCGATGCTCTCCGGCCCCGGCTGCACCCAGCGCCCTCCACAAAACCGGCCACTCAGCAGCTCCCGGTTAAAGTTATGCTTAGTTAACTATTCTGCAGCTCGCGCTCGCTGCCTTAGTGTGCTGATCAGGCGGGCTTGGAGAC
>JAAGAY010144100.1:55916-81949 GCA_011801015.1 Ardeotis arabs
CAAGAAAGACAAAAAAAAAAAAAAAAAAAAAGGCTTTAAAGGGCCAGCCAGCTGCTTCCCTCCACCACAGCGGGGATCCAGGCACCCCAGCACCCGTCACGGGGGTCGGGCTGCGTTGGTGCCATGGGTCCCAGACCCCCGGCTCCCCTTGGGACCAGCCGCCCCTCGCGCAGCAGGAGCGGGGTGCTGCGGGGCGCGTGGCAGAGGAAGGGATGGAGGGGCGTCCCGCAGAAACGGCGGCGAGAGGAGGCAAACCTGTGGCCTCGTCCATCACCGTGCGCCAGAGCCTGTCTGAAGGCGGGCTGTCAGCGCCTGCCTGCAGAGTCAATCTGTGCGCTGAACATCTTCATAAACGGGGGTTTGCCATCGCCCCAGCTCAGCGGCTGCCCACACTGTCCGGAGCCACCCTGGCACCCGGGCAGAGCCCCCAGGTGTCCCCATCCCCCCCCCCCACCCTCTGCTCCATCACTCAGCCCTCAGGAAGGTGCATGGGGAAGCCTGGGAAAGCTTTGGCTCTGGAGTTTCTTTGTGGTTTACCAAAAGACAGACTTTTTTCCCCAGTGGCTCTGGGCAGCTCCTTTTCCGTTCTCCTTTGTAACCATTTCCCATGCACAAACTCGCTCTGATCAATGCCGTGTCCAAGCGGTTGGCCATGAATTTTATCCAGTGTTTCTTTTTCAAATGTCTAGAGGGAACTATAGCATTTAATACAATTGCATTAAATACAGCATGTAACGTGTCCCACACCAGCAGCTTCCCTCTGCTCCTCCATCCACCAAGGGAAAAAGACAAAAAACGCGCAAGAATATTCCTGAGAAAAGCCAGAGCCACAAAGGGGGCAGCCGGCACGGGATAGGGAGCTGGGGGCAAGGACCCACCATCACCCCAGCAGCGCCCCAGGCAGAGGAGGAGCCGGGGCTCTCCCCAAAGCCGGAGCAAACTTGGATCAAGGTGTTCAAACCTGGTTAACGAGGAGCTCATGCCTGTTCCCGACCAGCCCGGCTCCTGCATGCCCATTAACCCTGGCTTGCCAACCAGGTGACAGGAGATGGAGGGCTTATTTATCCCCGCGCCTCTTGCAGTCGCAAACCTCCTGGTTTGGAGGTGGCCAGCGCAGACCCCGCTCACCCTCGCCCACCCTTCGCACGAGGACAAGCACCGCGCTGCTTCTCCTTTCCACGTCGCTCCGTGGGCCTGTGGGAATGGGGGCAGGAGTACTCCAAAATTTAAAAAAAAAGAGGCAAACCCAGCTTGGCTATGGTGTTCCTGTCCCTCCTGGCCGGGTGCTGGGACCCCGGGGTCCCCCTGAGCCTGTGCCCTGCTGCGTGGCCAGCGCTCGCTCCCGTGCCGCGCCGAGCTGTGTGCAATTAGGGCTATCTGAGTTTCTTCGTAGCTGCAGGACAACGTTTTTGAAGGCAGGACTTTGATCTTATTTCCTAAGAGTTTCTCTTTCCCTTGTTTTCCCTGGATTTTGTCTCATTACTCAGGTGAAGGCTGACGTTCCCCAAGGCGGCCGCGCCAGAGCCGCGGTCCCCATCTCGCCCCCCACCGCAGCCTCGGCTGCTGCGACCCGGAGGCACGGGAACGGGGCATCATTTCGGCTCGGCGCAAGTTTTGTCCGTGGGCCTCTCCTGGGCCCAGGCTGCCAATTACGCTCAGTACGCCAAGCTCTGTCAGATCAGTTCTTGTCACAGAAAACCCTGCGCTGGGATCCTTCATCCTTCCTTTTTTTTTTTGTCTGTGGTTGCTTTTTTTCTTGATTTTTTTGATGATTTTGCCAAGGAGCCCTGTTGATGGGGATAAGGGCACTGCTCGCGGGTCCCTACGTGCTGCATCGCTGCCCTTGGGGACCGTCACCCCCAGATGCCGGTCATCCCCAGGTGGGTGATGGAGATGGGGACAGGGACAGCCCTGCATCCCAGGGGACGCACCACCAAAAGCCAGGCGGCCGAGGGGAGGCTGCCAGCCCCTCAGGATGTGCCGTCGGCTCAGCCCAGAGTACCCACGTCAGCCTGGATAAATAAACAAGTAAATCTTGTCCCCTGAACATCAGCATTTCTTCTTAAAACGGGCCCAGCCTTCTCACAGCCGTAATCCTCCCCAACGCCAATCTCTGATTAAAACTCCGATGTCGAGTGAGTCGTAATCCTTGCCACCTCAGGGCCATTTTATTATTATTATTATTATTTTATCCATTAAACCTGTTTTCTCTAAATGAAATAAAATAGGGGCAGAGATAACAAAACTCATTGCTTTTTTGTATATATATACAAGAGAAAGAAACATTTTGCATTAAAAAAAGTTAATAAATGGCCGAGCCCCAACAGATGGGGGTGTGTGCGGAATTTGCATTTTTCAGATTAACATGCACGAGCGAAGATAGAAAACGTACTTGCCCCGGGGAAATAATTTGAGAAATCTTTGCATATTTTATTTAAAAGCATGCCGCGTTAGGCAGGGTAATAATGCAGAGCGATGGTGATTAGGTTAGGCCTGGAGGGATCGCAGCCTGGGACCCTCCCTCCTCTCTCGCTCTGGCTCATCCCCCCTCAGACCCTTGGTGTTGCCCTCCAAACGCCCGTTCTGAAGGCCGGCCCCGTTGCAGGGTGCAGCCCCACGGATTTGGGGGAGCTCTGAGCACCGGCAGCGAGGTGCGGGATGCTCTAGCCCCACGTGTGTTGGTGACGGGAGGAAATCCTCCCTCTGCGTTCATCCATCTCGCAGGTGCCTCCCTGGGGCTCCGCAAATCCCCTGGGATTTACAGCATCCTGCGGGAGCGGTGGGGGTTCCAGTGCCTTGATCCCAGGGAAATCCCAGTTGAGTCCGGGTCTGGCAGCACCCAGGCCCCGATTCTGCCAAAGCAGGCTCAGCTGGGGCGAGGGCATTTGTGCCACCGTCTCCCGTTTGAAGTCAGGTGGTAAATCAGGGCTCGTCCCCTAAACTGCGTCTCAGCCTGGGAACGCTGCGCATGGAATATGCTTTAAAAATGCGCAGCCTTTGTGGCAGGGATTCGGGCAGCTGGGCAGAAAGTGGGTGATCCCTCACAAACCGCTCCTGCCGGAGCGCTCGCAGCCTGCTCGTCCCCTCTAGAGACCTGGATCTGAAAGCGGTGTTTTGTCTCCTGTCCCGTGGCAAGGGAAGGGGATGCGAGCTGCGAGCCCGGAGCTGGGTGCCATCAGCCCCTTGAAGCCCCCAGGAGCTGTTTTCCCCTCACTCCAAGGCTTCACCCCCAGCCCCAAACCACCCCAGCACAGCCCAGAAGGCTGCACAGCACCTGCTCCTGGGGGACCGCGCTGCCCCAGGACCATCCTTTGGGATCCCCTCCACTAATTAATACCTGGGTCTGGCAAAAGCTGGTGCAGATGGAGGTGCCCCTCCAGGAGCCCACCCCTCACGCAGAGCAGGCGCTGAGCCCCCAAAGCGCGGCTGATCCTGCAGCTCCCATTAACACCAGCGGTGTGAGGCCGGGTTAAAACCTGCGGTGCAGAAGCCTGGAAGATGGAAGTCCCAACAGCTGTGTAATTTAACAGGGTGATAATTGGGGAGCGGGAGGGGAAGGAGCAGAAACAGGAGGCACAGCAGGGGTAGGGGTCTTTGCACTGAGCTTCTTCCTTGGGGAGGGGGGGCTTGGCAGCTGCCCCCCAGTCTGGGGGTGGGCTGTGGCTGGATGGGGAGCAGGTTAATGGTGCAGCTCCCGTGGAGCATCCTTTCGCAGGGGGCTTGTCCCATTCTGGCTGAGAGGAAGGGGAGAGAAGGGGGAAGCCCAGAGATCTGTCCCGTTTGGAGATGAGCAAAGCTTTGCTCTCCGGTCTGGCTGACGTGTGCCAAGCCTGCAGCTTCCTCTCAGGACAGGGATGTGGGGCTGGGGGCCGCGTGCTGCTGGCCTCGCTGGTGGAACCAGCCAGAAGCTGAGCGGACCCCAGCAGCAAAGGTGGCAATGGGAAGAATTCTGCAGTTCTCCCTGAAAGGGATAAAAGCACCAAAACCAGGGCCATGGTGCTGCTGGAGCTCTGGAGCTGTCCTCGTCCCCTCGCTGCCTACCAGCAGCTTCTCCAGCATCCAAACCCGGCTTGAAATACGGCAAAACCCTGCTCCCTGCCCAAACCAGGCCCTTGGAAAGCTCCTGCCACTTCCCCAGCTTTGAAATCTGACCCAGCACCCGGCTCTCTCCCTGTCCGCTCCCATTATTAATAAACTTTGAAGGGCTCCCTTCTGTCCTTAATGAGATTAGTGTTATTTTCATGCGTTGCTGCAGGGCAAAGGACCGAAAAAGTGGCTGATCTGTAAACTGAAGGGTGCTAATCTATAGAGGGTGGGTCCCATCCTCGTGGCCTCGGGGGCCGGGCGAGAGTAATCAATTAAAAGAGGGGATTAGAGGTGCCGTGGTCACCTACTTTATTGAGGTCACCCTGACACCCTCCCGAAAGCCGGCAGCCCTGGGCGTGCTGAGCTGGGTCCGGCCGGTCATCGAGGCTCTTAGAATCCTAAAAGAAAAGAAAAGAAAAGAAAACGTTAATCACCAGCCCCTGTTTACAGCCTGGACCCAAAGGAGCAGTAGGGGGAAATCTGTTGTTAATATATTAATGGGCACAATTTGCTCAGCGGGTCTGGCTGGGCTCTGTAAATTAATGCTAATTTAAAGCACAACCTCACTGTCTTTTTTTTTTTTTTTCAACTTTATTCAAGCGCTTTCATTTTGCCATGAGCTTGGGAAGGAAAAAAATACATGACTTGGCCAAATATGGTGTTGCTTTTGCTTTGCTCTCACAGAGGTTGTTTTAAAGAGGGGTTATTTTAGGGAGGGAGGCGGTGGCCTGGCTCAGACTGAGCATGTCGAAGCTCGGTTTCAGCGTCCACAACTGTGTGTGGACGAGGTTTGCACTCTGAGCATTTTCCTCCCCTGAAACACCTTGAGCAGCTCTGTGCAGGGCTGAGCCGCTGCCCACGCTCTTGCTACCGGCCGGTTAAAAACAAACTGTGCTGCGCTGATGCCGGCGACCTCGGCGCGCTCCTTCCCATTGGGTCCCAAATCTGTCTGAAAACGGCCCAAAGCCCTGCTCCTTCCCTGGGATGTCCCAGCCATCCCCGGGACACCGAGGCATCCGCTAATCACGGGCTGAGTGGTGCTTTCCACCGCGGACCAGCCGTGCCCGGAGCACAGCTGGTTTGCAGCGGGCGTGGGGTGCGGGGCCTGGGCGGCGGTGCCCGTTCGTGGTGCCACGGTTGTCACCCGCAGACGCGGTTTGGTGGCAGTGTGCTAACACTCATCTGCAAGGAGCCGGTGGGACACGTCGCCTGCCACGCCGCCGCCGTAACGCATCCCCCGACACCCCGCAGGCCCTCCACTTCCAAGCGAGGACCCTCCGAAGCTTCTCTCCTCGCTTCCACGTGCGAATGGGATGTCAGTTTGGTTTTATCCCAAGCCTCGTTACTGTCTCGGCGATGGTTATGGGGTGCTAAAGGGATTAGCGGTCCCTGCTGACTGCTGCGCACGCCGGGCGGGCACAGCGCCTTGCTCCGGCAGATAACACGGGAGCAGCAGTGCCGAAGTGGAGACTGCGAAAATAATTACCTTGATTTCAAGACCAGCTTTAGACAGAGAAGCCTGATGCTCCAGGGAAAGACAGCTCTTTTCCTGGGCGCTGGGGTGAACATCAGGCTCGGAAAAAGGAGATTTTCCTAAAACGAGGACGAGCAGCGAGCACTGGGAGCCGAGGCGGTGCTGGATGCCATGAGGGTGGGGGTCTTGGGGTGCATGGGGCAGAGGCATGTGAGCATCCCCAGTCACCGTCCTGGTGGTCACAGGACTGCAGGTCTCAGGGGGCGGTGGCTCACCCCGTCCCTGTCCTGGAGGGGACGTTCCCCCTCGCCGTAGCCTTGTGTCGGAGTGGTCAGCCCCAGCTCCTGGCGCGGCACGGAGCCGGGGGCTCGGAGGCCACAGCCATGAGGGAAAAGCAGCTGGTCCGGTGGCTCGCGGCACAGCCTTGGAAGGCGTCAAGTTAGGCAACTTAGCAGCCGCCATTTGCTATTAGCAGAGATATAGGATTTTTGTGTAAAAACAGGAGGAGGAAAGGATTTCTCTGGGGAAACCAGCTAGAGGCTGGTTGGGTGTCAGCGAGGGCTGTGACCCACCATGACCAGCGGCAGCCATTGATTAAGCTGTGTGGGACAGGGCGGTCGTACCCGCTGCCCGTCCCGCGGCGCTGAACAGACTCTCCACAGCCCGTGGCCACGCTGTCTGCTGGTCCTTGCTGACTGCTTTCACCCCTTGCTGCAGCTCCGTGCAACTTCTCTTCAGCTCGTTCACGTCTTTACGCTTGATTCTTTCTCTCGGGCAGCATCGATGGCCTCGCCGTGGCTGCCCGCAGACAGGCAGTAATGACCTGCAGCGCCCGCTTGGGATGGGCCGGGGGACCCCTGGGTGCAAGGTCTTGGCTGAGGGCCGGGGCTGGATCCCGCTCTGCGGTCCCCGGGCTGTTGCAATAATTCCCCAGGGCTGGAGATGCTGCTGGGGCCGCGGTGGCTCTTATTCCACCCTCAGCATCTCTGCAGCACCCAGCTGCATCCACGGTTTTGCATCCTCCCTTGGCTCCCAGCATCCCAGCTCCAGCCTCCACGGGGTCCCTGCCAGCCCGGGAATGGGCGCTGCTCCCCCCCGGGAAAGAGGGGCTGCGGTTCCCCTCGCTTTGCCCCACTCCTCCCACCCCACCTCCTGCCTCAAGCCCCTGGGAGGGGACGACTGCCCCGCAGGGCTCTTGCTGCAGAAATCCCCTTCTGTTGGGGGGGGACGGGACACCCCTCCGCAGCCCCTCCGGCCCTGCCGCTAAACCTTCCCCTTGGCAGCGGGTTTAATCCTCGCAGCCACGGGTCCGGGCTGCATTGCCATGGGCGGTGGATTAGGGACCAGCCTGGCCGCACTCCTTTGTCCTCCCCATTGTGGAGCATTTTGCTCGCCTCTGCTTTAAACCTTGTAACCGTTTTGCTGCCTTTTTAAACCCAAGTTGAATAGGGGGTGGGATGGCGAGGGGTTTGGGGGGGGGTGGAAGAGGAGATGAGGCTTTGAGGTTGAAGAGAAGCATTCAGGCTGCAGCTGCCCCGTCTCAGCACATTCCCCGTGACCCCCACGGGCGCCGCGGCGGCCACCGAGCATCATTGGCAGCTCGGCCGCGCCGGGACAATCCACCTGCTTGCTCAGGACAAGCACTTTCATGCCTATTGGGATTAGAGATTTTAAGTGTCGTTCCAAATTGTGCGGATAAACAGTCTTGTGAAAACTTGTTATCGTGGCGAAAAGGCCCTCGCCACCACCCTCAGTCCCCGGCCTTTTGTTCGGGCAATTTTTATTGCCGGATTGGATTTGATGAGGTTTAAGGTTTATTCTTAGGACTCCATTGAAGAGCTGATCCTTTGTCTCCCGCCGTGGAGCGTGAAGAATATGAAACGTAGGCAAAAATAAATCTGCTTTTCACACACGTTAGCCCCCCGGTACACGCGGGGACCACCAAACGCAGCTGAGAGCAGCAGCACCCCGCCCCCCTGCCCGCACAGGGTCTGCTCCGGGCTCCACAGCCTCTCCCCAAATCCCCTCGGCCCCCTCCGAGCTGGGACAGACCCGGCACGGCGGGTGGCCACGGGCAACTTTCTCCCAGCGCAGTCTGAGTTCTGCAATAAGGATTTATGAGGTGCCAGGCTTGCGAAGAGCCCAAAAAACGGCGGGGGAGAGGAGAGCACCCCTCCCTGCTCGCTCTCTCCAAAAAAAATCCAGCCCCACTGGCAGGTCAGTCCCTTAACCGCTTCATTTATCACCAGTCACTTCGGGAGAGATTAATCAGTGAGTAATTCCTGAGGAAAGTTGCTCCAGGGGCTGCCTTTCATTCCAGAGAAGCTCCCTGTGAGTTTCACCTTTATTACGGGGAACCTGCTCCGACACGCTCCGCGTTGGCACGGCCAAGCACCGGGGACGAGCCCACGCCCCGGGCTCCATCCCCACCTCATCCCCGCAGCCATGGGGCCGGTGCCGAGCACGGGGCAAGGCTTCGAGCTGGCGGCTCCCGAGCGGGCTCCGGGGCAGTTTTGGCAGCACCGGGAGCCGGCGGCAGGCGCCTGGCACGAGCCGGAGGCAGAAAATCATGCAAAAACTTGGTGGATTGGGCTGGTTCCAAGCAAAAAAAAAACCCCTGGGCATGCAAAACCTGCTCAGAGCTGAACCTGGAGGAACATGGCCAGCTTCGAGAGACGCCTCTGCCGATGGCTCCTGCCGCGGTCCTGGGAGGTCTCTGGACCTGACGGTAACTGAAGGCCACGTC
Source organism: Ardeotis arabs (assembly GCA_011801015.1). NCBI lineage: Eukaryota > Metazoa > Chordata > Aves > Otidiformes > Otididae > Ardeotis > Ardeotis arabs. Next base: position 64,223 of record JAAGAY010144100.1, read on the forward strand.
CCACAGCCAGGAGCTGCCATGGCCTCATCGTCCGCACACGAGCTGCCGAGGGCGCTGGATGCTCCGGCCCAGCGGTGCGGGAGGGACACGGTCTGGACAAACGGAGCTGGGGGACCCCTGCTCCCCTGCCAGAGCCGCGGGTGTGACGGCACAGCTTCACTTCTCACAGCATCCCTGCAGCCATGCCTCATCCCCTGAGTGCCCGACCCTTGGAGAAGAGTGAAAACTAACCAAGAAGTTAAATCGGAGGGAGAGAGGACAAATGGAGTGGTGGAGAGGACAGGGAGGAGAAAGCTGTGCTCCAACAGGGCTTGAAAAGAGGTGGCAAGCGAGCAGGACGCGCCACGAGCGTGCCATAGCCAAGCGTTTGGGGTGCAGGGTGTCCTTGGTGGACACCCGCTGCCTGGAGAGACGCCCCGCCGCAATGTGCCACGTCCCCGGGAGGGACAGCAGAGGAGGAGAGGAATGAAGGACTGGACACAGCTGCTGGAGTTAGCTTGGCTGGGACGTTCAAGCCAGTGCCGCGGAGTCAGGACATCTCTTGTCACGCTGTCCCACCGGGCAGCCTTGCCTCGTGCTGCTGGGGGGAGTGGGCCTGTCCCCCCTCTGCCGCGTCGCTTCCCACGTTGCATCTAGCACAATGATTCCCTAGATACCCAGTGATGTTCCAGCTCCTCCTGTTTGGATAAAATATCTGTAATTACACGCATGCCTAATTGGAATTATTTCCAGAGCGCAATCCTAGTGCTTTGGACCCCAGGAAGCAACTTGACAGGGGACTCCCTTGTCCATGGGTGGTGGCCCTTCTGCTCCTTGGGTGGGTGACAGCACGGCCATGGGGTGACCACCACGGGGTGCTAACAGGTCATTGACAGCACCCAGAGAGGGTCTTCCTGGGGTCCCGCAGCTTCCCAAATGTCCTTTAGACACCTGAGCCCATAGAGAGGAACAGGAAGGGGGATTTCTCCGTCTGCTCTGAGACCTGCCGTGGTCACCCCCATTTTGAACCTGGGAGGGTGTGAGAAGTTAACTGGTGCTCCCAAGGCCTCATTCATAGCTGCAGAGATGATGGATGCTTTCCCAAAAGCAACGCTGCTGTCAGAAATTGTGGGGCTGGTGGAGAAGGTAAGGGGTGAGTTTCTTTGGCCCGTGCTGGGTAAGATGTCAAATTCGATTCCCATCACCATCCCTCCTGGCCCTGCAGTTGATGGGCTCAGAAGCGGGGCTGGCCGGGGAATAAGAACTGTTACATCAAATATTCAAGGTTTTAAAATTTGGTTTTCTTCCAGCGTGCAACCAGAGTGAGGCCTTTTGAAAGTTTTCCATGGCCAGCCACCCCCAACCTGAGCGTGCCCCAGAGAGCTGGGGGCTGCGGGTGGGAGGACCCTCCCCACGGTGGGCAGGGCGGTTTGGGGGGGCAGGCTGCTCCCCAGCAGGTCGGCGTGTCCCAGCGATGAGCGTGTCCAGCCCCGAGACCCCTGCTGCCCTCCCGCTGCCCACCCAGCCCTGCTGCTGTCAGGCAGCATTGTCTCTGCATGGCGGGTTTCTTTCCGGGCGGGAGAGCTGCGCATCCCCTCTGAGCTGCGCTCAGCAGCCTTTCGCTGTCACATCGCGTTATTTGCTCCACGAGAAGTGACTGATGAACCTTCCCCCCCCCACCGCCTTCCTCTGCCTGCAGAATTCCCGGTAACCACCCGGTGTTGCAGGAGGGGGACGGCGGGACCCCAGACCTCAGCACCCACGGAAGCAGCGCGGGTGGCTCAGGGACTGGGGAGGGATGCGATGTGGGGACTGGGAACTGACATCTCAGCTGGGTTTCAATGGCATCTCCCGATCCTCTCCTGGGGACGGCGTGGGGTGGGCATCTCCCCACCCTGGGCTCCTGCCCGCTGCTGGTTTTGGGGGCGAGGGTCTGAGCAGGGCTGAGCCCCTGGTCCAGGGCACGGCAGCCCTCATCCACATTCCCCCCAACTCTTAATTCGTTCTCCATTATTTTTTGTCTTCCCCTCCTCCCCCTCTCCCTCTCAGCTGCCTGATGAATGAAGGATGGGTTTTTAAGCCTTTTTTACCCCCAAGGCCCGCAGCGCTGGCTTGGCTGCTATCGCTGGGATAAATGCGGGCTTTTCGGCCTGGAGCAGCATCCGGCAGAGCCGCGCCACCCCCCCGCGCCGGGTTATCAATCCCCGCTCAGCATCGCCAGTGCCGGGCTGGGTCCTCTCCGCTGGGAGCCCTTTTCCTACCCTCTGGCCACGAGAAAAGACCAGTGTGGCTTAATTCTGCACAGTATCAACAGCAAACAGACTCAGCCCAACGCTACCGGCTTCTCTTAATTCGTCTTTCTATTCCTCGCTTTTCATGAATTTTTAAAAAGTTTCCATTTCTCTCCGCGCCTCCGTCTTATCCGCCGGGTTTTGGTGGGTTTGCCGGGGCGCGCGTGCCCCTGTGCCTGCGCGGGCTCTGCGTCCCCCTCCTCGCCCTCCTGCAGAAAACAAAGGAGGCGGAAAGTCAGCTTGGCTCTCCCCAGCCTGGAAAGTTTTCGGATGGCTTGAGAAATAAAATCTCCCACAGCCTGGGAGATGAAAGGGGCCAGGCGGTTATCAGATCCGCACGGCTCGGGTCCTGGCACGGCACGGTGGCACGGAGCGCTCGCTCTCGCCGGCGGCGGCTGCTCCTCCCGCCAGCAGCACTCCAACGTGAAAATGCAGATGGTGGCACTCGCAGGGCAGGGCTGGAGCCGTAGGGTGGAAAGAGATTTTTGGAAGGCGAAACAAAATTATCTGAGCTCTCAACTGACTTAAAAAAAACCCAAATGCCTTTATTCACGGTTTTGCTCTCGTGCAAAATGCAGCCCCCATCCGTGACTGGGAACTGGAAGCCGCCTTCTCCCTCCCAGCCCTGTCCAGAGAGCAGAGAAATGAAGGCAGGATAGGGAAAAACGGAGATGCCAAGATGGAAAACACAGATAGAGCCCGTGAACGCAGCCAAGCGTTGTTCAGGGCTGGCGTTTCGGTTTGAATCTCACCGCCGATCAGCTGGGAGCTCCCTCCACCCACCCCGACCCGAGCCTTCCTCTGCTTCCATGGCCCGCGGCGTCCCCAGGCCCACGGGAGCCGGGCTGGACGTCCCCTGGGTTTGGGTCTGCCAAGGGTGGCAGCGGTGATGCCGTGGTCCCACACGTGTCATGGCTGAGCCGGAGCCCGTTCTGGGCAGCCCCTGGCCCGACGCGCAGCGGGCCCCAGGGTCATCACCCCCATCCCGGCCAAAGGAGCCAGCAGAGCTTTGCGACGAGCCCCGTTTGGGGCTGGGTCGGTGTTTTTCGGCTGTCCAAGCAGAACCTTTGTTTTTAAGCCCTCAATCAAATGCTCACGGACAGGCAGCTTGCTCGGCGCTGGGACTATTATCCCCTTGGAGGAACAAAGTGCAGCATCAAGGCTTCTGGGATTCAAACCGATGGTTCCAGGACTCCAGATATTTCAGTGCGGATGCTGAAAAGCAGGAAGGCATTCCCCGCAGCAAGGCAGCCACTGCATCACACGGGGAACGCGCTGTGAAATAATGATGTACAACCGGCCTTGAGGCGCTCTTTGCAGCTTGATTGGCCTCGGTGGCAGCAGAATAACTGAGAGTTTATTGCTTCTCTTCTAGTGATCTCCACTCCCAGCTGTTTTCTCGGGGAGGCCTGGATCCCCGGACCTCATCCGAAGAGCCACAGGCTGCCGGCGAGGCGCTGAGCGTGGCCGGCTCCCGGGACAGGGCTCTGCTGGAAAATCCCCCCATCCTCTGCGCGAGGCAAGCGATGAGACCTGGGCACGGCGTGCACCCCTTTCCCCCTCCTCCTGCTCCCGGCGCAGCACCCTTGGCCTCAGCACCCTTCGCTACCCGTCCCCTTCACCAGCGCCCAATCCGCCCTGCGTGCCCGCCACAGCGGCGATGCCCCGGAGCCGATTTCTGCCCGTGGAAATCCCTGCTGCCTGGGCGGGAAAAGGGGGCAAAGAAGCATTTTTCACGCAGAAAGTTGCTGGCGATCCCCAGCCCCTGGTGCCGCTCGAGAGGGCAAAGGTTAGATGGTTGCAGGTGATTTTTCTTCCCTTTTCTTTTAAGGAGCCGTGCTGCAAATAGCCTGATTTCTAAGATTTCTCCGTCATTAAAATGTAAATGAAAACAGACACGAAAACAATCTGAATTTCCAGCCGAGTTGCTCTTGCTTAATATTCTACCCCGAAGGGGGATGTGCGGAAGCAACAACATTTCAAAGGGAATCATTAAAGAAGGCAGGCTCAAACCGCGTTTTCATCAGATACGGTGGCAGAGCCCAGCACTCAGGGTCTTGCCCGTCCCGCCGCTGCTGGAAAGGACGAGCGGGAAGTGGCTTTGGAGAAATGAAAGGTCCAAGCCAGAGCGAGGACGTCCCGCATGCCGAGCTGGGGCTGTGCCGGAGAGAATGCTGCCTGGCCGGGGAGGGATGGTTGTCCCGGTGCGGTTCGGCTCCGGCTTCGGGGACACAGGCAGCGTGCGGGGCCGCAGGCGCTCTGGGCACATGTGTGTGGGTGCAGCATGACATGCGCGGTGAGCCGGGGCGATGCCTGGGTTTTGCTGCTGCATCCTGAGTTTTTGGGAACGCCCTGGAAGGGCAGCGGGGTTTTGCGATGCGTCCCGACGCGTTAGCAGTGCCGGCGGGGGAAAGACCCCAATACTTCCCAAACTTGCCTGCAGCCCCCTTCCACCCCAAGCTCTCAGCATCGGCGCTGCTTTGTTCTGTGTCAAGCAGAACTGTATTCAAGAGGTGACTGTATTTACACCACCAGCATAATGCCTTTAGAATTAAATACAAAATACCAGGGAGTGAGAATAGCCTGAAAAAACTCATGTGAGTCTCACTCCAGCCACGCACCGGAGCACCCGGGGTAGGGAAAGGGCTGAGCAGTTCCGGTGAATCCCGAACGCGGCACTTGCTGCCCCAATAAGCTGAAATGTCAGCAGCGCTGCGGCTCGGCTGGCAGGGAACAGCTCAGAGTGCTGCTGGGTTTATATTTAGCTGTTGCAGAGGTCACCCACCACAGCTGCGCAGAGGCTTGCGGGGTGCAGGAGCACGTCAACCAGCGCGCTGCAGGACGCGGCCCCGGCACCGGGCCCGGCTCATTGCCTGGCAGCTCACGGGCAGCGCTGGCACAGGGCTGTGGGACGGCTTCAGCGTGGCTGTGGGACAGTCCCCAAACGCTGGCTGGGCGAGGAGCACCTCTCTGCTAAGAGACAGGAGCAGTAAGGCCATCCCGCGCTCCGAGCTTTCTCCCGTCTGGGCATCCCGTGGGCGATGCTGCCAGGCAGGGACAGGGCAGGTCACCTCCAGCCCTGGACCTGGACCCCCTGCCTTTCCCCCATTGCCTCCCCCATCCATGCTTCCAGCCGTCTGGAGGAGGCCGCAGGATCCGTGCCAGATAAGGCTCTCAGACACCCGCAGGCGGGACACCGTGCCCAGGGCGCAGCGAGGACAGAGCCCCTCTGCCCCCCGCCACCCTCACAGACCTCCCAGGCTGCGGCAGGTGCTCCCGGCACGGCGGCACATATGGATCCTATAAGGGCTGAGATCATCTCTCCGGGCAGCCTCGCTCTGCCGCGCACCGGGGAGCAGCGGGGTGGGACGGTGGCGGTGGGACCCCGGGGCTGTGCGGGGGCGTGGAGCCCCTCGCCGCTTTGGGTGCTGCCTGGGTGAGGCATTTGGGGTGAGGGGAGCAGCCCCAGCTGGGCTCACCGTGCCGGCCGAGAGCACGGGAAAGCTCTTTTCCCGCTGTGAACCGAACACGCGAGATCTGGAAGTCTCCGAGACACAATAAGCAGGGGATCTCGGGATGCTTTAAGCATGTCCCAGTCTGGATCTCTGGATGTTAATGGCCTGAGATGATTAATTTTCTTTTGTACTTTCATGGCATCAATTGTCACATCATTCGATTTTATTTTTAAAGACTTTTTTTTTTAAGCCCACAAAATACTGGAAAGAGTTAGAACAGATTCAAATTACGAAGTGAAATATTTCCCTCCAAAGCTTCATAAATACTTGGGGTTTTTTTTTAAATGCTATTATTTTAACTTTCAAAGAAAGGCGATGTTTGCCAAATCTTGCTTTGTGCAGTAAAACCAGTCCAGTGTTACAGGGATTTAATACAAGAATAACAATAAACTTTCAGAGGAGACCTTAAAAACAAAGGGCCCTGTCTGTCCTGCATGGAAATTCACGCTCACATGCCCCGAGCTCCGCCGCTCGATCTCCCCGCGTGCTGGGGACGTGACCACGCGTGAGCCCCAGCCCCGGCACGGCTCCCCACGCAACGGCCTGGTCCAGACCCCACCGGTGATGCTCAGTCCTCCCACTGACCTGGGGGGGTCTGGAGCTGGAGCAGCTCCTTCGAGCCCCTGAGAGCCGCGTCATCCATCCGCGAGCTGAGAACCCAGCCCCGTATTTACGGAGGCTTGGAAATCCCTGAGGATGGAGATGTCCCTAGTGTGGTTCTCAGGCGCAACCCCGTCCCCAGCCCCGAGCTGGTGCCTGCCTGCATCACCCATCCCGCATGGGGCCGCAGCCGGAGCTGGGTGCTGGGTGCAGGGCGGGTTTGCAGGGTTACATCCTCTGGGATTGCGAGTGCCTGGGGACAGAGCGGGGTCCTGGCTCCCCCCAGGCTGGCCCGGGCTCAGCCTTGCAGCTTTCAGCATCTTTATTGTTTTTCCCCCTGCAGTTGGTTGGGTTTTTAATTAATTCCCAAATCTCATTTGGGCAGCGGAGCTGAGGGGTGGAAAAAAACTCTGTCTGAAGTTGATTTTGCAAATCAGCACTGGCCATCTCAAACCAGCTCTGGGGGCAGAAGCACCAGGGCTCCCAATAACCGAGGAGGAAGCCTCTAGCTCGCGGAGCAGATCCGCCACTTTGATGTGCTCCCGCAGTTATTCTTTCATTTCTTGAGCAAATAATCTGGATTTTGACAATATTTACCTTGGAAATAATGATTTGTCTAAAGCATTGGACCAAGATAAACAGAGAATCGCGCGGTCTCCCGGCGGGGCTGGGAGGTCTCACGTTCCCCTAAACCTGCCCGGGCTCCACAGGCAGCAGCCAAGGTGGGACACGGCTGAAAGCCGAGCATGGACACGTCCCACGGAACCGGCTGGGGGCTGGGGACAAAGCTCCCGGTAGCCCTGGCTGCGGGACACCTGTAAGGACAGAAGAATGCAGCCGCTCTGCCCTTGGTGAACTGCACACCCAGCCCCCGTGCCTGCGACAGGGGCGATCGCATCCCTGTGTTCCCACGGACTCGGAGGCTGTAAAGAAGGAGAAAGGGGGGGGTGGAAAAAAGGTGAAGGAAGGTTCAAAGGCCTGCTGCAGCTTCGTTTCTTCATCTCCAGTTAATCTCTGCAAGGCCCGAGGCAAAGTCACCTTTGGGTCAACGCTCAGGTGTTTTTATCTGCCTCCCCCATCTGCCCCTGTCCAGCCCTCCCGATCAGGCGGGGCCGCGGGGCAGGGCGGTTGGGTGCCCGGGGAATCCGGTCACCCCGGTTCAAGCCACGCTCTCCCAGGGTGGGGGGTAAATCCTGCACCCGCACTGCACGCCAACGCCGGCTCCCCGCCACCCGCCGCCCCACGGCCACCGGGAGGGACGGGAGCGGTGTCACGCTCGAGGTTTTAAAGGCAAAAAAGGCTTTTACACGGAGCATGAACAAACCGCCAGTGCTGGCACGGCGCGTTGCTGGCCGGAGCGTGCCCAGGGATGCGGGGATGGCAGGAGGGTGCCAGGAGCGGTGCCCTCGACCTGCCGCTCGCCCACGCTCCCGCTGCAGGCCCGGCAGCCTTCCGGACAGAATAAAGGAAGAAATCCACGCAGGGCTCGGCTCTTTCACTTCCAAGGCTTTTATTAAGGAGTGCAACATGCCCACGATCACACATCTGGGATACGGTGGAGGCAGCAGGCGCTGGACACGAGCGAGCGGGAGGGCGGTGAGGCCGCATGAGGCAGGCAGGGACCAGAGCGGGGTCCCAGCAAAGTCACGGCCACATCTCAGCTCCACTCTTCCGACAGCAGGAGAAATTTTGGCTGAGGGTAACAGCAACTCTGAAATCCCTCACCGGCCTCCTTTTGCAGACGAGAAGCTACATCAGTGCCTGGCTTTGCACAGCGGCTCCGGGCGGGACGGGGAGCACAGTGCCCTCCCAGCTCAGCCCTCGGTGTGCAGCGACACCGCCCCGCCGCCACTCCTTCCGCATCAGCAGCTTACACAGAATAATGTCACATCGACAGCCAGCAAAACACAGCAAACAAAACAGCGTCTCCTTTTTAATCTCTGTTTAAGAAGAGTGTTCTTTGTATTCTGTATGCAGTCCTCACTGGATAAAATGTACATTAGAAAAAAATATTCACTTTGCTTTCAAATGATAAATATAAACACGAAAAGCACAACTCTGCAAGCAGCTTCCTGATCATGCACCGTGTTAACGCGTCTCCCGCGACAGACAGATGTGCACATACACGCACGGGCTGCACGGAAAAACCTAAATTAACTCTTCTCTAATACTGAATCTAAAAAACCATATATTGGATTTGAATCAGTTGACACTTAAATTTATTTTTAAGCACCCAGAGGTTGCTTTTCAAAATGATTTTTTTCTCTCTCTCCCTCTCCGCATGAGTTCAGATCTCATCCACAAAGCTTTTACACGTGGTTCACGACGTGAGGCACCGGTGAGTCCCGAGGAACCTGCACCGCAAGCACGAGCGATGTTTTGGCTGGGACGTTCCCGTACGGGCACAGCAGTGCGGGTGCGATGCGAGGGACGAGCTTGTGCCTGTGCCCGCGCACGCGCTGCCGTGCTTTGCCCAGCTACGTTTGCTTAAAAGCTTTGCGGCCCCCAGGCCCTCGCTGCCGCGGCTCCCGCACCTCGAGCTCACCGCAGGGCCCAGCCCTGCACACGCGGCTCAGCCGGGCTTGCACCAGGGACTGTAAATTCAATTTCAAAGCTGAGCCTCGTCACCCCAGGCTCAGCAAACGCCGAGCTCCTGAGGGCTGCCCAGCCCAACGCCACGCGGTCCCCGGGCCGGCGGACACAGTGCAGAGGGATGGGAGTTCCCGTGCAGAGGGAAAATTGAGATGAATGCCTCGAGGACTCTCAGCTGCGTTGGAGAGAGATGGGAAGGACACGGTGGGCTTGCTGGCGCCCACTCTGCACTGGCGTGAGACACTGCCAAGCCAGCCCCGTGCCGGCCGGGAGGGCGAGGGCCAGGACCGGGCAGCGCCGGCGGCACCTCAGGGGCTGGGGGTGGCAGCGGCAGCGGGGCGTGCCGGGCCGCGCTGCATGCAGCGGATGAGCTCCTTGCGGTTATCCAGGATGGTGTCGAAGCTCTCCTGCAGCCGGTTCTGCTGGTCCACGACTTTCTGCTGGAGGCCGTGGATCCAGCGCAGCAGGGCCAGGCGCCGGTACATCACCAGCTGGATGTGGTGCTTCTCCTTCTCCCGCTCCTTGAAGCGCTCCTTGTCCTGCAGGTGCTGCACGGCCTCCGCCAGCGCTGGGAAGAGGGTACCTGGCTCAGGCTCGGCCGCCCCCAACTGGGGTGAGCTCCCGGGGAGCGGGGCGGCGGCGGGAGGGTCCCAGGTGCTCCCGCAGGCGCTGTCGGGGCTGTCGATGCTGAGGGAGCTGCTGGCGTAGCCGTTGTCCTCCGCGGGAGAGCTCGGGGGCTTGCTGCATCCCCCGGCCGGCTCCTCGGCGGCGGTTTGGCCCCCCGCCCTGCTGACCTCCGCTCCTTCGGGGGGGCTGCGCACCCCCGGCTCGGGGAGACGTGGCCGCGCGGCGCCCAGGCTCGGGGCGGCGTCCCTAAGCCGGCCCTGGACCATCTGTCTCTGCATTAATAACAGCAGATTATCGGACGGATTTGTCGTGTTTTTGCTCTGGCTGGAGCCCTCCTCCGGCGGGGACCCCGGAGCGGGCCGGCTCCAGTTCTCGTTGCTGTCACACACCTCTCCCACGAAGTTGGAGTTGGAGTCCTGCCCGCATCTGGGCCCCGGGACGGCCGTGCCCAGCGCCGGCCCCCCCCGGAACGGGGCGTTCGCCGGGGCGCCGGGCGGGCAGACGGCAAACATCTCGCCGGTCTCGTGCCTGCAAGAGAGACGCAGAGCGGTAACGCATCTGTGGGGTACACGAGCTGGCACAACCAGAACTCCCATCAGCTAAAATATTTCTGACTTTATCTCTCGCTCTTTAAATCCACCGAACCCAAGTCACGGGCTCACCCTGTCCCGGCATTTCGCCGCTGCCCTCAGCGTGTCCCCAGCCAACACCATCCAGGGGCAACTTCTCACCCGATGCCGAAGCTGGGGACAGGCACCCTGCTCCCGTCTCTCCTCCCGGGGAGCTCCAGCCCAAACCCACGCTTTTGGGGCTGCCCTTCGCTGTTGGAGGGCACAGCACAGCGCGGGCACGCAGCCAGCACACTTGGCTCCAGCAGCGGACTATCGGTCGGGTCTGGTCTCGACCAGTGCCCAAACCAGTGAGGCTACTGGGCTGCTTCCATCTCTGCAGGACTGGGTGCAGAAGAGGCCAGCCCAGCGCTGCGTGCGGGGCTGCTGGCAGCGAGAGCCGACCCCCGAGCTCTCTCCTGGCACGGACACGCGCCCCAAGAATCACACAAAGGGAAAACCCATCATGTGCCCCGGTTTCGCCCCTGGGAAGCAGCAGGGAGGCAGGAGGGGTGCAGGCGCCCAGCCTGCAGGGGCTGAAGATGCCCCTGGCCCGGTGCCACCCCACTCCCACTGCCCCGGCTCCGTGCCCTGCGTGGGCTATGACCCGGGCAGGGGAAGGAGAGCCCACACCTAAAAACGCTGTTGGCAAGGGCGAGGATGGCACCAGGGACAGGGGGGTGAGGGCCTGTGTCGTGTGTCGTGTCCCCCCCCTCCCGCACCGGCTCGCAGCCACTTGCGCGGCCCCGCCGTCAAACCCGCACCGCCCCGCGCGATCGTGGGCCGGGGCTGTGCCGCGGGTGGGACGCGCGTCCCATCATCTGTGGGGCGAACCGAGGAGCATCCCCGCCCCTTGCAGAGCCCCCATTCCCCCACCCCCGGGACCGGCGTGGGGTGTGGGGGCAGCCGGTCCCTCCGCCCACTGCGCCGGAGCAGGCGGTACTGGGGGAGCTGGAGGGGGGGGGGGGCTGCGACCCCCGCAGCCAGCACTCACCGCCGCCCCGGGCCCGTTCTCCGCCGCCGCGGGTGGGAGCGGAAGCGGCCGCGCGTGGGGAGGCGTCACGGCCGCACTTCCGCGCCCCCCCCCGCCCCCACCCCGCGCACGGCTCCGCCCGCGCGCATCTCCATCCTGCACGCCATCCACCGCATCCTTTGGGAAACTCCTCCCGCCCTGGGGGGGGGCAAAGGGGAAAGTCCCACTCGTGTCACTCATCCTAGGGAGATGGGTCCAAGGGGGCAGGGGGCTGCCCCCCCCCCCGCCACCACCCACGGCCCCGGCGCCGGACTGGGTGCACGTGGGTGCTGTCCCGCCACGGGCGTGGCGGCCGGATTTGGGACACGATGGCTCCTTCCCAGCCCCTGACCCTCAACAGGGCCCCACGGGGATGGGGGGGGACACCCACGCTCTCAATGGGGCCCTTTATTCCCCTCGCCCAGAGCCGGGGTGTCAGGGCGCTGGGAAAGCGACATCAAACGGCTCCCACAAGCGCCAGGCCAGCACGGGGGGGTCACATGAAGCACCACGAGCATTTCGGGAGATAAATGGGGCTTTGTGGGACCGGGGGGGTGTTGAGGGGAGACGCAGCGAGTGGCGGCAGCAGGGAGCCGCGGCGGGGGTGGCCAGGGTGCTGCAAACCCCCCCGATACCCATAAGGATGCCCCGAGTGGGTCTCCCTGAGGTGACCTCCATCAGCGTCCCGTGGGATGGAAGTGACACCACCCCAAGGGCTCCACAGCCTGAGCCCACCCTGACCAAAGCGTGTCCCACCGAGGGCTCGGCCCCAAGGAAGAGGACAAGGGGATGAAGGTGCTTTCAGGGCGGACAAAGATCCTCTCCGAAGCTGCGGGCTGTTGGAGGTGGGACGTGGGGGAGAAACGGCGGTTGCAGACCTTCCCCCGTGACATTGCAAGGGTTTGGAGCGGTGGAATAACGCTAAGAAGTGATAAATAAGTTCTTTTAACTTCCCATCTGCCCGACAGGCCCTAGGCAGCCTCTCCGGCTCCCGCTGCCCCAGCCCCGAAGGCGTCGACGCCTCCGTCCAGGAGAAATCGGTGGGGTGGGAGCGGGAGCTGTAACGGGGCGCTGGGGCTGCAGCTCTCCTCCTAGGACAGCCCGAGATTAACGAAACAAAACCTTCCCGTCGCACCGGAAAGGCAGAAGCCGACTCAGACGCGCCTGTGAATGGGCAGGAAAGAAAACAGAATTTGGGCAAACAATGGGCTCTGCCTTGAGCGGAGAGTTTGTGTGCTAGCACTGGTCTGCGTTTCGCTCTCGTTCGGGGCCTGAACGCAAAGCAAAGCAAAATATTTGGCGCTGGGAGCGAGGAGGAAAGTTTCATCCGCTCAGGAACCTTCTCCTCCGGTTTACTGAGGAACAGGCCTTTTTCATCAAGGGTCTGGATTTCAGCGAGCAGAAGGAAACGGGAGGTTCAGCTGAAGTTTGGCTTGCAGGGCAGGAGCGGGGTTTGCTCCTCTCTTGGCTTCGCTTGTCCCCACCCCAGGAATTCCCGTGGGGCCGGTGGGCGCGAACGTGCCGCAGCCTGCTGCAAACCTGCCCTCGCCTCTGGCTCTGACGTGTTTGGGGGATTCCTCCCCAGAATGCTGGCCGTGGCGGGAGCCAGGTTGGTGCCAGGTTCGCCGAGCGGGCCGGGAGCCGCGGTTCTGCACTGGGGCAGCCCAGCACCCCCAGTCCCGGGACTGTCTGTATCTGATGGAGACCAGAGGGATTTGCCGCTGGCGATGAAAACGGCTCCGTTTCCCCGCGAGCCAGCCGCCCCCTCAGCCCCAGCTGCCCCTCGCCCCAAGGACGCTGGCAGCAGGGATGGCAGCGGGGGAACCCCGGCTCAGGGCGCGGGAGAGAGGGGACACAGGGAGGGCTGGGCTGATCCCACAGGGACAGGGAGAAAGGGAAGGTTTTGAGGTGGAAGGGGCTTAGTGATGGATTTCAGAGTTGTCTTCCCCTCCCCTTCCCCCACTTTGATCCAGAAATAAATGAAAAGCTTTCCCTCCAGGAAATTAAAAATCGTTTAAGGAGACTGAGCACAGGGCCTGATGTGCTGGGGTTTTGGAGCGGGGTGTCCTGGGCAAGATAAGCGCAGGGCACCTCGGGGCTCAGAGGGGAGGAGAATGCTGAGGTGACCTCCTGAGCCACCCCAGAAGGCACTGGCACCAGGTTTCTCCACCAAAGCGGGTCGCTGGGACCCTGGGTGCGGGACCCTTCCCCTGAGCTCAGCGTCTGTCCCGGCTGCAGGAGTCCCCCGTGCACCCAGGGGACTTTCATCACTGCTGGGACCCAGCACTGCTGTGGGGAAACGCTTCAAACAAAACTGGTCCCCAGGTTCAGCCTGCAGCCCCTCTGCCCCGCGTGCGTGTGCGATGCACGCCCGCGCACGCCCGCTGCACGCCCACACGTGTGCAATGCACGCCTGTGCGCACCCTCTGTGTGCACGCCAGCTGGAGGCTGCGGCGCTAGAAGGAAATGAAACATGGTTTTTGGGAGATTTCCACATTCTTCCCCTCCCCGGGTCCCATCGGTTCCCATCTCCTGGCCTGTCCTGCACGGGGCACTGGTCCGGCTGCGGATCGCCATGGGCGATGGCTGTGCTTGGCCACGCAGCGATGCCAGAGTGGGCTCGGCCGGGCGCCTTCGTGGCCAAGAGCACCCCGGGACCAGCTTGCCCAGGACACTGGTCACCCAGGAGCCACCGTCCCACAGCCGGCTGAGCCCAGCCCCGGTGCTGAGATGGGGAACCCGTCCCGAAAGAGTTAAGGGTGAAACACTGAAAAGAAAAAAAAAAAGAAAATAAATTTTACAAAAGAAGAAAGTGCCCTGAACCACATGCAACCTAACCTCCCCAGCGGCTCATCTGAGTTTAATAACGGAGTAGGGAAATCTCCCAAAAAGCTCTCAGAGAAATTAAAGTAAACAGCGTGCTGACCTCCAACCCCACGCTGCCCCGCCGCTGACTCGGCCCGGCTGCGGCCGCCACCGCTGGCTTGGCATTCGGTGTAATTGTAAACACATTGGGGTAAATACGAGGGGGGGCGGCGAGGGGGTCCCGGGGGAGGCGGTGGCCGGGCGGGAGCTGCTCTCCCCACAACCGGCAGAAAGCGGGGCCGAGCATCGGCTCAGCCGGCGAAGCCGTGGCCGTGGGCGATGCCATGGACCGATGGCTCCGGGCTGCGTGGCCGTGCTGCATCCCACGTGCGAGGGGCTTTGCATGGCTGAAGCTTCACGTCCAACATTCCCAAAGGGAAGAGGAGCCATGGGGACCATCGTGCTGCCCGGCAACTCCGGGGCTGGGGCTGGAAAACCAAAAATAAAGAGTGCTGGTGGGTCCTGCCGAGGGAGGGAGGAGGAGGAGGAGGATGCTATGAAGGGTTTGTCCTCTTGGCCTCACAAAATTTAAACCCAACACACCTGTTTTCATAGATCCTGGTCATTTTTGTGGGCTGAGGGACAGAAAAGCAACCCCAGGCCATGTGAGTGCTGGCATTCCTCTCTGGAGAGGGTCCGGTAAAGCCACCGGCTCCAAGGGGGACGGTGGGAGCTGAGCATCGCTGCCAGCCTGGCCCCACCCTGGCCCTGCTCCATCTTTGTCCCTGTCCCTGTCCCTATCCCCGTCCCTGTCCCCATCTCCATCCCCATCCCATGCAGCATCCATCCCATTGTCCGTGTTTCCTATGGGATTTTCTGGGGAAAACACCACTCAAAGGCAGGGGAAGGGGGCAGAGGGGGCTGGGTCCGGGCGAGCTCCCCTGCCCCACAGCCCCAGCACCCGGGCTGGTCCCCACTGCCCTCCATCTACTTGTAAAACAGATTCCATTTCCATCAAAATCAGAGGCAGTGACAGATGCAGTGTATTTGGTGAAAAATGCCAGGAATTTGCAGCCAGATTGGATTTCAGAGGAGATGGGAATCCTGCGGAGGCCAGACCGCTTCCACGGGACTGGAGGTCAGAGCCCGCTCCCCAGAACAGCTCCCAGCCCTTGGGATCAGCCCTTGGGACGGCACCGGGGAGAGGAGGAGGAGGAGGAGGAAGAGGAAGGGGCTGCAGGGCCAGGGAGCCCAGCGGAGGGGCGAACCTGCAGCCAGAGGGACAAGCCATGGGTGATGGGGACACTCGCAGCCCCGTCACCCGGCGGTGGAGAGACCTCCCGCGCCAAAGCGCCCGTGCCGGGGGAGAAGCCTCCTTCCTCTTCGCTTTCCGAAACCGAAACCGGGCTTTGGCCTGGCCTGGAGACGCGCCCTGCCAAGAGCGTCCCGCAGGCGTTTCCTCTGGGATTTATCCGCTGCTGCGCTACAGAAGGGGAATATTGATGCCGACTCCACCTCTTCCATCAGACCAGGACCCAAAAATCACCATTTCCTCTTGGCCTGTGAATCACTAATAAACTCCAGACAGAAAGGTCTGATTAGGAAATTGTTTGGGAAATGGAAAGGAAGGGGGAGGGACGGGTGCTCGCTGCCTGGGCCGGTGGCTCTGGGCGGCTTTGCCCCTCAGCGTCACCTCCCTGCGCCCGTCACCTCGGGGTCCCGCGTCTGCTCCAGCCACCGGCCACGGCGCGAGCCCAGCCCGGGGGCTGTGCGAGCCTGGCTGCGACCAGAGCTCACCGGCGGGTGGATTTCTCCGTCTGCAAGGGTTTGGGGAGGAAAATCTCTGCACACACTTAAGCGTGGATTTTTTCCTTTGATCGCTCTCCATCGGCTGTGCCAAATGAAATCCTTCCATCATCTGCTCTTTGCAAATGCCCAGCGCGTGTTTGAGAGCGGCTGCGCTGCTCCCCTCCCCAAAACCTGAGCGAGCCCCTGCAGAGGGGCTCCCGCTGGGAAGGACGGGTATCATTCCTTGGGAAGGGCTGGAGGAAGGGCACCCACGCTCTCGGGGCAGCACCGTCCTCCTCCGTCCCCCAGCACCGCGGCGCAGACCCCGCGGCAGCGATGGCACCGTCCCCTCCCGCCCCGCCGCCGACACGGTCACAGCCCCCGCACCCCGCAACTGCTGCACACTTGTCCTGAGCCAGAAAGGCTCCACATTTGGACCTCATAAGGCAGAAAACATCAGGATTTGGAAATTTCGGTCTTGGACACAAATCTGATGCATTCCATAAATGCTTTAATTTATCCCTTTGTCACAATATTCGATAAAAGGTTTCGTTTCAGCTGCCCTGCTTTGATTAATAACTGTAACAGATTCTAACCTGAAGGAATCATCTTACATTGCGTTCGTGGAAATTAAATGTTTGATTGCACACAGTCGGAGTTTTCTGCTGTGGAAACGGCTCCGCTGAGAACTTTGAACAAGCTCTAACCAAAAAACACTTTGGATTTTTTTTTTTTTCTCAACTTCCCCTTCACCTATAACAAGTCAAAACATCTGTTAAAATTCAAGCAGAGCAAAAGTGGCTGCAAAAAAATTAAAATTCTGAGTGCAAAATTAAACGACGGTCCACCTTGCAGCCAGGTGGGACGGCGGCACGTGGGCTCTGCGCGCAGGGTGTCGATCCGGCCAGTGCAGCCCGAGGAGCGCGGAGCTTCCCACCGCCCTGTCCCGGCACCGGGTGATGTCCCACTGCCCTGTCCCGGCACGGTCCTGCTGGCTGGGGATGCCATGGCCGGGGACGACGGGGACTGGTTCGGCATGGCGCGTCACGCCAGGTGTGCTGCTGCTGGCCGCGTTCCCCCCGGCAGCAAAGGCCTTGGGGGCAGAAGGCACCTTTTGAACAGAAAAAGACATTTTCCTTATGCTTGAAATCCTCTGCTTTTTAATAAAATTAGAAACAGCGGAATTCCAGGGCTGGGCTCATTCTCCTTCCTCCTTCTCCCTTTTCCATGGCAGGGCTGAGGGGCTGAAATTTCCCTAAGCCATGGGAGGAGGCAGAGGGATGAAGAGCAAGTGGGAAAAACAAAATCCTGTGGGCATTTGGGAATGGGAGCACTTTTCCACAGGGATGGTGCAAGCGGGCGGCGGCAGCTGCTGCTTTTCGGCGCTAATCCCAGCCGCGGCCGGGCTCTGCCGTGCCGCAGGTGCCCCCGTGCCGGACGGGGACCGGTGGCACATTTTTGAGGTCAGAAAGCGGAGTTTTCGGCGTGCCAAGATAAACCCCCGCTTCCTGATGGGTCCGTTCCCATCAGCCCGTTTGGGCCCCGGCAGACGGACCCCGGCGAGGGGCTCTCCTGGCGGGAACGGCCCGGCAAATTCTCTCTGCATGGGTGAAATTCCCTCCGCTACCGAGGTTATTATCTCCCCACAGGAACCAACAATATCCTTTCATTTAGGCACTAATTTGAACAATGTGCGCCGGCCGGGGGAGGAAGGGCGCTCGCTGCTCTGGAGCCTTTGAAAAATCCAGGCGGGAGCCAAACCAGAGGGAAAACAAAACCCCACGGGGATGCGAAGGGCTCGGCGACGCGGGGCCGCGGGCTGGTGACGGTGACGGTACCGCCAGCTCTGGTCGTGCTGTCTGAGCGAAGGGACATGCTGGAAAAAGCCGTGGTGCTGCCAGGCGCAGGGA
>JAAGAY010144101.1:0-15457 GCA_011801015.1 Ardeotis arabs
CGCGGCCGGCGGCGCGGCCTGACCGTCCCCTCTCCGCAGCTCCAGGAGGCCTTCTCGAGGGGCGCGCTGAAGCCGGGGCTCAACGTGGTGCTGGAGGAGCGGCCGAAGCGGCGCAACGACACGGTGAGCGCGGCCTTCCTAGGGCGGGGCGGAAGCCCTAGGACGGAGCCCGCGGCCCTCAGCCCCGGAGCGGGGCAGAGGAGCCCCCGCTGGGGCCGGGGCCGCGGGGGCCGGGGCGGGGCAGGCCTCCGGGGTTCCTGCGCTGCTGTGTTGGTTTGGGGTATCGGCCAGCGGCCCTGGAGGAGCAGTCCGCGGTGTGAGCGGGGCATCCAGGCGGGCCGGCCCTGGGGAGGGGGTTCTGTGTGGTGGTGTGCAGGGCTGTGCTTCTTTTCCAGAAGGGGCTGAAGCAGTGCCTGTCCGAATTCAGGCAGCAGCTGGCCTGGGTGGAACGGCTGGATGTGACTTTGGGCCCGGTTGCGGACCCCGTCTCACAGAGTGCTTCTAACAAGGATGCTGTTGACCCTGAGAATGATTTCCAGAGAGAGATGAGCTTGTAAGTGTCAAAAAGGGAGATTTTTTTGTAGGGTCTCGGCTCTGCTGTGTGCATGGAGTCATGTTTCCAGGTGTGCTGCAAACTGCTGTGCTGGCTGTCACTGTGGCACTCTTGGGCCATGTATTTTACATTTGATAACTCTGAATGTTTTCCCAAATAACTACAAATTAAGGCTAGTATATTTAACTTGTCTTGTGGCTAGAAATAATTTCCCTTCTCGCAGCAGACTTCCATCCTTTGCTGAAAAGTTTGTTTTAAAAGTTCCTTGGTTGCAGCACTATGGCTTTAACCCAAGATGTGGATTTTTCTTTGCGGATTTGTTTTGGTGTTATTAAAGTTCTCTTGTTTTGCCTTGCCTTTTGTAATGCAACATATAAAACTGTAACTGGAAACTAGATAAATGTGTATGTGCAAGATATAAGTGTTCATATGATACTGGCGTCTGCATTGCTTTTAGTAGAACTGAGTGCTGTAGGGCACAGAATGTTGATATTCTAGATCAGTGCTTGTTAGATCCCAGTATCAGCTAGCTTATGTGAGCAGTGTTTCTGTCAGCGCTGCGAGATGACTGGTACCTGGTGACAGAGCTGATGCTGTGCTGTCTCCCTAGTTACCGGCAGGCTCAGGCAGCTGTCCTGGAAGCCCTACCTAGGCTGCGTAAGCTCCAAGTTCCTACTAGAAGGCCAGATGATTACTTTGCAGAGATGGCCAAATCAGACCAACAGATGCAGAAGGTATGTGCAGTGAATAATGGCTTTCTCTCCTGTGTTATGTGTTGGTTTTAGCCTGTGTTAGGGATTAACCTTAAGATATGATGTGTGAATACTTACCTAATCTCTTTGACAAATGCCTGTCACAATGTTTGGGTTTGAAATGTTGTTTGTGAACAGGAAATTTCTTCCTGTTTAGGTATTTCAGTGCAATGTGGAGATTTCCATAACAGCTTGGAACATAAAGTTCCAAGCAAAGCATGATTTACATTTTGTCATGAGCGTATTTAATATTAAAAATAGAGACTTTTTCTCCATATGTTTAACAGTGGTTGTAAATTTGTCTGTATTTATGCTTTTTGTCCTAGGACTTGCAGTATATAATCACTGTGTTTTGATTCTCTGTGAGTTTAAACTGTGTGTTATTGAATTAATCTGTCACGGGTAGTGAGTCAGATTTGTGTAGGAAATAAGAATTTCACAAACTTGCTTCTTGATTGCGGCCTTTGTTCAAAAAGGAACCCGAATTTTTGTTTTGGAAAAAAGACTCTGTTGTATAAGTTAAACAAACAGGAGCTGGAGTCTAATTTGGAGGTTCATGTATGGCTTGGTCACTGTTTTGATGGCTGATAGAATTTTGCTAAGGAAGATGAAGATTAATAATCAGCTTGTGCTGAGGCTTAAGTCAATTCTGCCCATTACTGTTACCTTCTTTTGCTGGCTGCTGCTTGAAGAACGGAGTTTTTATCTCCTAGTGGAGTCACAGACTGAATCCAGATGATGTATGCTGAAGTCTTCGTAATCTCTTGTGATGCGGCATCCTTATAGAAATGTTTGTGAACAAGGAGGGAACAAAAAAGGTGTTTTCTATGGCACAGAAGGATTGTAGACTCTTGTTCAGTGTTTTAATAATGACAAGAAAGAAACTTTCAGATCTTCTACGTACACCTGAGTAGTCTGACAAGATGTGACAAGATACTCTTGTTTAGCGGTTCCAATAGAGACCATTATAAGGCTTTGTCTTATCTCTGTGTGAGTCTTGTCTTTTTAACCAAATTTTGGCTGCAGATCCATTCAGGAGTTCCTGTAATAACTGTTCCAGCCTTGAGTTGAAAGAATGTTATGCCTTATAAAGCATTGTCTGATTGAGACACGTTTTCTTTTTTACACTCATTGATAGTTCACATGTAATTATTTATTTCAAGACTGCACAGCAGTCATAAAATTCTTATGTTTTCTTCTGCGTTATTGATAAATTTTGTTTGTTCTGTCCCCTAATAAGATTCGGCAGAAACTTAAGAGTAAACAAGAAGCAATGGAGAGGTCTGAGAAAGCGAAACAGCTCCGTGCAATGAGAAAATATGGCAAGAAGGTGAGGAGGGGCTGCAAAAGGGACCTATCTATGACAAGAGTCTAGAGCCTGAATTAGGAGCTTAGAAAGTGAGACCACAGGAGGCTGGCTAAAATATATGGAATCTGTCTAGTCTGCTGTCTAGCTGCTTTTCAGGAAGACAGAGCAAAAGATTAGATACTTTTTTTTTCTTTTTTTTTTTTCTCTTTTGTTTTTAAGGTACGGGACACTATAAGGAACAGCACTAACATTCTGCTTCTCATCTCAGGTGCAAACTGAGATTCTCCAGAGGAGACAAAAGGAGAAAAAAAATATGTTGAATGCAGTCAAGAAGTACCAGAAAGGTAAAGCTAACTTGTCTAAGAGAGCAAATGTGTAATGGGAATAGTGATGTGTGAGCCATGTAAGGCAGTGTGATGTGTGTTGTCAATCTGTAGTGCTGGGCAGTGAGCTTGAAAGGCTGCTGCTGTGCAGAACCATATGCCAGTGGCAGTGAAAATCCTCCCAAGTAGCTGCTCTTCAGTGAGGGTGACCTGTTGCTGTTACTTGCTTAGACTTAAAATTTGTATTTTCTGTGGTGGTAGATGTTTTGTCTTCACTCTTGCAGGTCTCTCGGACAAGCTGGATTTTCTAGATGAAGACCAGACGTCGTCTCAGGGGAATAAAAAAGGCAGTTCAAGTCAACGGATAAAGAAGGGGTGAGACCAGAAAAGAAAGATATTTAAACACAGAATCTCTGATTTTTTTCAGTCTTTTAAGGGATCATTTTGTGGAACAGGAAAGCTGTTCTGATCAACGTTCATTAAAATAAGTCCAAAGTGGCTTTCTGTCCCGAGAGAGGAGGAAAGCTGTGGCCAGAATGGAACAAAGACTGAAATGTGCTAATTCCTGTCTATTCAATAAGAGGGGAAAGGTTTATGATGGTTGGTGCGAGTCCATCAGCAGATAGAAGCTTTCTTTCCACAACAAGCTTTGAGAGCTTGTTGTGGAAAGAAATATAGGCAATGGTGCTGTTCGGTTGTTTTTCAGACCAAATGCCAAAAGACGATACAAGAATCAGAAGTTTGGTTTTGGTGGGAAGAAGAAGGGCTCAAAGTGGAACACAAAAGAGAGTTTTAATGATGTATCCAGCTTCCGGTCAAAAGTGGCTCACAACAAAGGCCCAAGAAAAGGAGGAAAGAAAGCCCTCAATGTAAGTAAAATGCTGCATGCAAATGATCCTGGTTGGCTAGGAAGGGAGGGAGAGCTGTTCTGGATCCTGGTCTGGGAGGGAGAGCTGTACATGACGGGTACCTCCAGCATCTGTAAGTGATAATGCCTGTCTTTGGGAGCTGAGCATAACTTAGTTGCAGACAGAGTTGAGGCTGATGGTTCAGTATCTCAGCAGGGAAACGAGTGGAGGAGTTAGCAAGTACTCTTTGTTGCTACCTGTATCCCAAAATCTCCCTCTCCAGAGGTACTGACAAATATCCTCTCCTTGGTATCATCTCCAAGCTGTAGAGCTAGAACAAAGATCGAGAACATGAAAATAAAGATTTAAATCTGTCCTTTTTCTTTGCAGAAGAGACCTGGAAAGAGAGCAAGGCAGAAAATGAAGAGCCGAGCGCGCTAAGTGGACTGTTTCCCAGTGGAGTTCCTATGTTTCTGTGTGTTGCAAGCTGTGTTTCTGCTGTCATTGAGCAGCCAACCATGAAGCAAGCTGAATGCTTACAAGGGACAAGAAAAAAGTCAGTGGAAACTACTGCCTTATCACTAATTTTTTCTTACCATCTGTTTTGTTGAAGGATTGTTTTCTACTTAAGCCTTTGGTGTGTGAACACATTAAATAGTTTGCACAGAACTATGTCTAATTTATGTTTAGTTGTGTTATGAGCAGTGGCGGAAGCCTGCCCTGTGTTCCCTTCGTTCTGACAGCTTTTTCCACAGCTATTGTTGACACGTACTTGGTGAACTTGAGTTCTGGGTCATGTTGCCAATGTCAAAATAAGAAATCTGAAGCCTGTCATGATGTTGAAGTGTTCTTTAGACTGTTCATATGGATGGATTTGGAAACAGCAGTGAGACAAATGCAGCAATCTTTTATAAATAGGTTTATTTCTGTAACTATTGTTAGGCTGCAAATCTGGACAGACTGAGGTTTTCTTTTCCCTTTTCTCGTTATCTCCTCTTACCAGAAATCTGCCAGACACCTAATAACAAGCAGAGCCTAACATATTGGATGCCATTAACTGCTTCTAAGTTGTGTGGCTTTGCCACTCTACTGCTGCATGTTCCCAGGCTGCTCCTCGCCATGCCCCGTGGCAGCCATTTATTTAGTGATCTCAGTTTTCCGGCGTGGGAAATAGAGTCTGCGATCGGTACGGTCCACGGGAATCTGGGAAAGAAAAATGATGAATAGTCGTGTGCTTTTACTAGCATTATTAGAAGCAGTCCCTCCTGAGAAGAGTGATGCATGGTATTCTTGCTGCTGAGAAGTGCCCAAATGACAGACAAGTAGGGTACCGCTTATTTGAGAATATACTGTTCACTGCTTTGTTACGGTAGAACCTGGTGAAGAAGGAAAACTTAACATATGAAACAGCATCATGAGTCCTGACTCTGTAAGTTTAACTCACTTCCTTACACGCCAGTTTAGTTGCCTCTGTCCTGCCAGCCTAATCCTACCAGCAGTATTGTCGTTTAACCCCAGTTGGCAAATAAGGCCCACAGAGCTGCTCGCTCACCCTCCTCCTCCCCAGGAACAGGGGGAAAGGAAAACTCATGGGCTGAGATAGGCAATTTACTAGGACAGCAAAGGAAAAGATAATAATAAAAAATATCAATAATAATATATAGTAATAATAATAATAAAATATACAAATGCAGAATTTCTCACCACCCAACAATCGATACAGCCCATCCCGTGCAGGAATTATGGAATGGAACTGGGAGTGATCTTGGATACTGAGCAAGAGAGCTGCCCACTAGCGAACCCCCCTTCCATACTGAGCTTGACGTTTTTGGTATGGAATACTTTCTTTGTCCAGTTTGGGTCAACTGTACTGGCTACACCCCTCCCAGCTTTTTGCACCTGCACATTAGTAATACCTGGGGAGCTGCAAAAAGTCCTTGATCTCTTAGAAACAACTAGTAACATCAGTGCATTATTAACATTCTTCATGTACCGAATGCCATACTAGATCCAAAGCACAGCAGCTACTTGTTATATGTAACTAGTTTACCTGAAATGTAATATGGAAAGTTGCAGAAGAATATATTATTTTCTTATTTGTATTAGTTTTCTTTGTAACAGGCCAAAATGAATCAAGCCCTCATTTTCCTTTCTCAAAGTGCTAATCTACAAAGTCAGTCATCGTCACAGCTATTTGTTTGTCAGATAAGATTGATGTCTCAGCTTGTTAATAAGATTTATTTTCCTCCTGTTTATTCACGCTTCCCCAAATGAATCCTCACTAGTATATTCTGCCTTAGGCATACTTAGCTGATTATTAATTTTATGGTTCTGCTTGCAATTTGTTTGAAAGATACTGTACAGCAGCACATTTCTTTTCACAGTACTTATGTATGCCAATTCGCATTGCTCACTGTGCTATTTCTCATGGCTGAATGTTTTAATAAACAGCCGTGACTACATATGTGGCATTTGGCAATATGCTTGGGGTTGACTGTCATTGTAGATAACTTTGCATGCATGTTTCTTAGGGGAAGCCTACTATTTCTGTGTTCACAAGCCTATGCCAGTGTGAAGAGTCCTCTTGGGTGTAAATTTTAAAAACTTGTTGTCCATGAACAGCTCTGCTCATTCCTAGTCATTCCTGTTTTCCATGTTCGTCACGAATAATTTTCTTGCATTAATATCTTTCAGCGTGATAGGTGAATTGTGAAACGAGCTGAGTCCTTAAGCACTCTACTCACCAAAGGTGTCGTGTTCCAGCCAATTTCTTGGCTTTCAGTTTGTGGCTCTGAATATTTCTTTGTTGGCTCCAGTGCTGCACGGTGAATGAGATTCAGAAACTTGGCTGTTGGTTTAAGAGACACAAATACAAATGAAAAAGTATGTTTAAAAACCAGTCACTCATGGATGTATGTTAGAATGGGACATCCTAACGCTGTCCAGGCAATAGCAAGAAAGCCAAGGTTGGAGGCAACGTCTGTGCTTCTGCAAATGATCTTGTAAAAGAATGCAGAGGTGACATTTCTACTCAAATTTATCCTGATGAAGTTTCAAGATTTGCCTGCCTATACTGTCCTGTTAATTCTGTCATCCTTGTCTACTGTATTGCACATCTTACTTCTCTTACACCACATCTGGTATCAACCAGCTCTCCACGATAGCTGTCATCTTTCTCACTTGCCTGAGACCTGCTGCCTTTCCCTCTTTTGGCTTTCCCCCCTGCCCTAATCCTTGACTAAAGCAGGCCAACCTTAACCGAACTTTAAGGTTTTTAGACAAAATTGGCATGTCAGAAATAAGGGAGCAGTTGCTATAAGGGTTCCTGTTATTAGCAAGACTTAGCAGCCATTTCAGCAGTTTGTGGTGGCTCTGTAGAATCTGCAATGACAAGTATGTAAAAAACATGTTTCTAGATTTTTTTTTTGTTTTTACCTGAAAGGGGTTTAGATTTTTGAGCAGAATTTTGTAGTATGATAACTAAACCCCAAAATAAAAGCATAATTGCACGAATGCAAGCTTGTACTGATAATGAAAAGTAAAGGGAAGGGGCCTTAAAATGGAAAAAAACCTGCCGTATGTTTAACAAAAATCATGAATGAGTTTAACTTTCTTATATTGTCACAGGGGTGTTTCTACCTATTTCATCTTTTAGACTAATTGGAATTTTTTAGTCTTATTTATTAGTAATTTTCTTATGTAATTATTGTTAGCTATGCAGAGATTTCTTACCATCTTCCGGCTCTTCTATATTATCATGCCAAGACATAGGCTTCCTGGTGATCGTGTGAACTGGAAAGAAATTTTGCAGGTCAATTACTTTAATGTGAATTTAGCATCACAGCCAGGTATAAGATAGCTATCATTGCAAATGTTCTTTTTGATTATTCTCCAGTCTGGACCCAGCTACTTCACTGAAGTTGTAAAGGAAGAACAGCACGTGAGCAGAACACAAAGAGTTAGAGCACTGACTAATAGCAACTTCCTAGAAAGGGAAGGGGGTTGAATGTGCTAAAGGCCCTTCTGCTCGGTGCTGCCTCTATTCGCCACAGCCACGTTCCACCCCACCCAAGTCATGGCCTGCAGAGTGCCCAGTTTCAGGAAATTATTTTCCTTTGGTTTGTTTTTGTTTTACTGTAAGAGCTAGACCTGAAGAAATCTTTTACGCTGAGGGTGGTAGAACACTGGCGCAGGTTGCCCGGGGAGGTGGTGGATGCCCCATCCCTGGAAACATTCAAGGTCAGGTTGGACAGAGCTCTGAGCAACCTGATCCAGTTGGAGATGTCCCTGCTCCTTGCAGAGGGGTTGGACCAGATGACCTTTAAAGGTCCCTCCCAGTCCAAACCAGTCTATGATTCTATTTAGTGTCATAGAATCGTTAGGGTTGGAAGAATTTACATCATCTGTCCATGCCAGCACTGATTATGATAATCTATGACTCTGAATTGGCAAGTAGAAATCAGACCAGGGGCTGGAGAAGCACCGTGCAGTGTTGGGGCTCTCTACTCTGTCTTAGCTCTGTGTTGTTTGCTCACGATCTGTGGGTTCCAGATCCTAAATGGTTGTCTCACTTCTACACTTGTACTAAGGCGCTGTCTGATCTGGGCAAAGTGGTTGTGTGTCTGTTCTGGCTTTGAGGGTGCAGACTGGTTCCTTAGGCGGAAGAAAAGCCCGCCAGTTGCTCCTTCGGGATCTGCCGCTGCCGGCGTTCGTGGGTGTAGCTGCTTGTCTCTGAGAGGCAGCCGAGTGGTGCGGGGCCTGGGCCTGGGCCTGCCCCCCACCCCACGGGCCTGCCCCCCACCCCACGCTCGGTGCAAAGCTTCTCTCGCCCTCGGGGCTTCCCTGCCAGTTCTCTGCGGCCGCGGGGCCGCCCGCGCGCCCCCTCACCGCGGTGGAGCGGGTTCACGCCGTACTGCGTGTGCAGCCGCTGGCACCGCAGCTCCTTCCGCACCCGCTCGCACAGGAGCTGGTTCTGCCGCACCGGGTCCAGCCACTCCTTCTCCCCGCTGCCGGCGGCCATGGCTGCGCCGGGCCACGCGGCGTCCCGTAGCCTGGCAACTCCTCACATATCCCCCACGAAGCTCTTGATTGGCCCGGCTGGTGCTCCGCCCCCTCCTCCTGGCACCGGTTCCCTTCCTGCCTCCTATTGGTCGCCGAGTTAAAGCCCCTGGCGCTGATTGGCGGCGGCTGCACGCGCCGGGTTTGAACGGGCGGTGGGGCCGCGGCGGTGGCAGCGGCGGGATGGGGTACGCGGAGCTGCGCTGCACGGTGGCCGTGGAGCAGCCGCTGCCGGGGGCACAGGGCCCGCGGCGCCGCGTCATGCGGGGCGCGCTGGTGCTGCTGGGCCGCAACGAGCTGCGGCAGCCGGTGCTGCGGGTGGTCGGCGGCGGCGGCAGCAGCGGGGCAGCCACGGCGCTGAGCTTCGCGCTGGCCGGTGACGCCGTGCGGCTCTTTACGCGGTTCGCGGGCGAGGGGCGGGCGGCGGTCCGGGTGGGACCGGGCGGTGCCCAGGTCCTGTTCTCCGACTGCCCCCCGGACGCGCTGCGCCGCTTCCTACGCCTCCTGCGGCTCAAGGTCGCCGCCGGGCCGCGGGGCGCGCTGCGCAGCCCCCGCCTGCTCGACCGGCCGCCGCCCGCCTTCGCCACCATCAGCCCGCTGCAGGAGCGGGACCTGCTGTGCGCCCCCGGCCGCCTCCGCGGCGGCGAGGTGCGGGGGGAGCGCCCGGCGGAGGTGAGTCCCGGGGCGAGGGGGGCGGTCCCGGTGCCCGTCCCGGTTATCGGCCCCGCTCTCATGGCGCGCCGCCGCCCGCCCCGCAGGTGCCCCGCGCAGAGAGGCGGCCCCCGGCGAGGCTCTCGGCGGAGCAGGAGGCGGTGCTGGGCGCCGTGCGGAGCGGGAAGAGCATCTTCTTCACCGGCTGTGCAGGTGAGGGGGCCGGGCGGCTGTCACTAGGTGAAGTCCTCGGGCCTCACCGCTGACCTGCCTCTTCCTCCTCCTCCCAGGGACCGGGAAGTCGTTCCTGCTGAAGAGGATCGTGGGCTCCCTCCCTCCAAAGAGCACCTATGCTACAGCCAGCACGGGAGTGGCAGCTTCCCACATTGGTGGCACCACTCTCCATGCCTTTGCAGGTGATGGTCTGCCTGACTCTGAGGGGCTGGGAGCTCTTGCTCTCTTCCCAAAGAGCCAGGAGCTTCTCAAAGCTTTACTTTCTTCTCCTCTGCCAGGGATTGGCTCTGGGAAGGCACCCCTGGAACAGTGCGTTCAGCTGGCGGAGAGGCCTGGGGTGCGCCAGCACTGGCTGGCCTGCCAGCACTTAATTATTGATGAGATCTCAATGGTGGATGGCAAGTTCTTCGACAAGCTGGAAGCAGTGGCAAGGTGAGTGATTGTCGGGTCAAACAACTAACAGAAATGAGCTTCCTTGAATTTCCAGGCTGCTCCCTCCCTCTGGTTATATGAATGGATATAAGGCAACTACTGGCATAGGACTGGAAAGGAACATGAAATCATAGCCAGCATCTGGGCAGGCCTTTATCCTGAGATAAGTTTTGATCGTGTCCCTGCTCCCCAGCTGTGGCTGTTCTGGTTGCTGTTTCCATCTCCGGAGCCAAGTGTTGTTTGTAGAGCTGAGTCCAGAGTACAGCTGTCTGTGTGTCTGTGCTGTGCCCAGCAGTTCTCTCTTGCAGAGAGAAGCAGTTGTAGTATAGCCACTTCCAAAGAACCAAGACTGGTAATGACATCTAGGGTCGGTAAGCAAAGCAAGCTTAATGTCATGTCATAGCAGTGCTTAATTATTTAAGCTCTTTTGACACAGCTAAGGATAATAATCTTTTATTGCAGGTGGTGTATGTTTGAATGTACTGAGAGACTAAAAAGTGATTTCTGAAACCTGACTATGTCCAGGTCCTGGAGGGCATTCAAAGCTTCTCCTCCCTTCCTTTCCTTTCAGGGCAGTCAGAAAACGGGATGAGCCTTTTGGAGGAATTCAACTAATCATCTGTGGGGACTTCTTGCAGCTACCCCCAGTCTGCAAGGCTAATGAGGAAACCAAGTTCTGCTTCCAGGTACAAAACTGTTCCTAAATTCTTTCTCATACTTTAAGTCTGCCTCTTTCTTAACAAAAGTATGATTTGCCAGGCGAAAAGCTGGAGGAAATGCATCCACGTAAACATGGAGCTGACTGAAGTGCGGAGACAGACTGACAAGACCTTTGTCTCGCTCCTGAGTGCAGTCCGTTTAGGCAGGTGAGGAGAAACTTGGCTCTTTTTGTAATGCTTGCTCCCTACCGATGGAGCAGAGGAAAGAGCAGTTGTCGCTTCTCTGTGCTCTATCAGGAATGTGTGCCTGGAGGCAATAGCAGGTTTTATATATGTTCCTCTGGTAAGGAAGGACCCTTTCTAGAGTCCCTCACTCCAATTTCTGTTAAGGAATGCAATGGATCCTGAGCTGGCAAGGGGCGGGGTAGGGCTGGGGCAGACACTTGCACTGCACTCCAGCTTTGTGCAATTATCTTTCTCTGTTCTTCTCTCTGGAGGCCTGGGGCTTGCACAGTCTGACCCAGCTGTGTAGAGGTTACTGCTGCTCTAGACCAGTACCCGATCACTTTAAATAATAATCCCTTTTTCCTGGATACCAGGTGCACAGAGGAGGTTACCACACTGTTGATGCAGACTGCTGCTAACAGGTCTGAGCGTGACGGGATCCTGGCTACCCGGCTCTGCACCCATAGAGATGACGTAGAAATAACTAATGAGAGACGCTTGCAGCAGCTATCAGGTGAACTCTTTGGAGGAAGCTGCTGGCTTTGAGGCTGAGCTCTAAGTGGGTGCAATTTGGATACTGTGGTGTCAGGAGGAACTGGTGTTCCGTCATGCACAGCAGCACCAGTCCAAGCTGTGCATGTTGGAACTGAGCTGCCTGGGGAAAAACTTCACAGCTTTTTGCTTAAAAATCCACACTATTACTTCTTTGTGTGTAGTAGACAGTGAGCTCATTGTTTGCTGTGAGATCATTATTGCCTCCATACCCCTGCTTTTTCTTCCTCTAGCATCTCAAAAAGGTTGTGCTCTATCCAGCCATGACTTGAACTAAGGGCCATTTAATTTCTGCCTCCCTGTCTGGCCTTGGGATTCTTTCTTGGTCCTCTTTGGAGACCTGGTGTTGGCAGCAAGTGACACTGGTTGTATGCTCAAAATGGTAACTACTTGGTTCCTATGTACTGCTGGACTTTGATTCCTGAGCCTTCTTGTGCTCTGGGGGTTATGCTGGAAAGAGGCAATACTGAGCTTTCTGCTGTTAGATGTGACAAGGCTTGTGTGAAGATGTCCTACCAGCAGGGCAGAATTAAGAGAAATTGCTGTTAGAAATAAATGCTGATGCTGTATGGTATATGCAGTGCTGTATGGTATATGTTCAATGGTTGCAATTTGTCACATCTTTCTTTCCTTAACAGGAGAAGTGCATGCTTTTGAGGCTTTGGACAGTGATCCAATGCTAGTGAAGTTAATTGATGCTCAGTGTCCTGTGGGTGGTAGAGTTGAGCTGAAGCTTGGAGCTCAGGTGAGTGTGCGTACTTGTGAAAGACCAGCGGATCAAACGGGATAAGAAAAATAAAGGAATAGCAGATAAATGTATAGAGTAGATTAATGTATAGAATGATTACGCCAGGCCAACAGAAGACTTTATTCCAGTCTTTGTATCCTTTCTGCTTGGAATCTTATCTAGACAGAGAATTAGTTTGATTTCAGTGCAGGTCTATGTCTCGTGGACAGTGGTGACTGCTATGCTTTTGACCCACCTTTCCAATCAGGTTTAGAAGCTTCCAGGTAGCAGGGAGCACAGGCAGTCCTTGCCCGCAGTCTCAGCCCCAGGTGCAGCAGCCCTCCTGACCTGAAAGAGTACAGCACAGATTGCCAATTTGCAGGTTTGGGCACCTTGTTGTGAGCTAGGGCTGTCAGAGTGGAAAGGATACAGGATTGTGCTTAGCAGCAGTACTGTCTGCCTGGGGAAGTTCTTCCTTTGGTGCTCCCAGAATCTATATATGTTTAGGCTGGTTGGTATTTGGGGAAAGGGACTCTGTTCCCTGTATCTGAGCTCACAACTGTGGACAGAAGCAGCTCAAGTGAAGTGTTCAGTGCTGCAGAATGATGTAGTTGAGAATTCTAGGAAGGAAAGGCTGTGAAATAATTTCAATCAGTTTGGAGATGGTGCTCTAGCCTGCAATAGGATGATGTGGCTGTGGCCATATCAGCCTGCTGTGCTTATGCTTCTTAGATACTAGCTGAGCTGTAGGTGGCTGAACAGGCTGCAAAGCCAATGCACAAGGGATTTTTCTCTTTTTCTGTAGGTGATGCTAGCTAAAAATCTGGATGTATCTCAAGGGCTGGTGAATGGGGCACGAGGAGTTGTTGTAGGATTTGACAGTGAACAGAAGGGTAAGCAAGCTTTTTTTTTGTTGAGGGAAGAGGAAAAAAACAAGACAATTTATCGTTGATGACTGACTTGTTAATTTTGTTTACTGCTTTATAATAACTTGAGAGAAAGTAGGGAGGAGCTCTTCTCTGCAGTGAGAGGCTTGGGGCTCTCATGAGCTGTGATGTCATGTGCTGCATCAGCTGCAGCTATTTGTAGGGCCTCTTGTGTTTTGTTTTTCCTTATTCTCTAGATGTGTGTGCTCATTTGGATTTCCTAGCTATTCTACTGAAGCAAATCTTGGTGGCTGGCTGGTTGATTTGTTTTTTCCCAGATAATAGTGTTCTGCTACATGCATGTGCATCTTTCTCTGCATCTCCACTGATAAATTACCTGACTTTAATTCTCCTGCTTAAGTAGATCTCAAACATCATTTCAGGAAATCCTGTTTACTGTGTGTCCATTTAGTTTATTCTTTGGTGTGACCTTTTCTTTTTTTAATGCAGCCCAAAAATTAATGAAAGACTGACATGGGGAAGGAGGAAAAAAAAAAGTGTTCTTAGACTCCTGGCTGTTGAGTGTCAGGAATACATCCTTATTTCTCTCCTGTTCTCATTCCTACAGGGCTCCCTAAGGTGAGGTTTCTCTGTGGGGTTACACAGGTCATCAAAATGGAGAAATGGGTCTTCAAAGGACCATCAGGAGTTCAACTGAGTCGTCAACAGTTGCCTTTAAAATTGGCATGGGCCATTTCCATTCACAAGAGTCAGGTGGGTGTTCTTGTATCACTGTCTGTTGACTCTTACACCTTCATAAGCCTCATTTCTTGGGTGAGCTTGCATTGCTGGTAAGACAGGAGGGAAAACTGAAAGGCCCTTGTTGTGGGCGACCTCTAAGATATATGTGTCTAGCTGCAGAGAAGGCAGCATATAGACAAGCATCTTCTGCTTGTGATGCTTGTCTATAGGGCCAAGGATGTGCTAGCAATACTGCTGGAGTTTCCATAAGAGTGCTGCCTTCTGCATAGTTGGTGTTAGACTATAAAGCAGCATTATTTACTGCTGTGGGCTGATCACGGTAGTGTTTCCCTGATAGTCATCAGTGTTAGTGATGCTGAGGTTTGCAGTGTACCTGAGGAAGCTGCAGGAGTCACAGCTGTGCTCTTTGGGCTGGCCTCCCTCTTTGGTGGTCTGTTAGGTTTTTTCAATGTAACAATACAGTTCCTACCTTTCCAGAAGACTTTGATAAATACTTTTCTTGGTATTAGACCTGTGAGTTTGTTTCCATGCCACTGTTTAAACCAGGCCATGTTGTAAATTCTGCTGCGTCCTGGGATGTCTCTTGGTGCAGACAGGGCTGGCCAGGCCTAACCCAACTCTGTCTCAGATGGTCTGCCTGAGGACTGCTTGAGACTGGCAGCTGCTCCAGCTAATTATTAGGAGTGCAAAAAAAAAACCCACCAAAACAAACCAGCAGGATTTCTTTCCATGTTGTGCTGATTATATGTGATTTGTGGATTTTCACACAACGAGACTCACTGGAGTTTGTTAATGGACCCTACTGTCTGCTAGCAATTTCTTGACAGTGGAAAACTGTCCTTTTCTTTCTACTGATTCCCATCTTTTAATCAGTTACACAGTCAAACAAGAGACTTCCTTTTCTTTAATCAAGCCTGTACACCAAGGCTGGTACCCCTGAGAGACTCACAGGACAGGTTAGTGTTGATACAGCACAGTGTCTTTCTTTGTTCTGTAACAGACTTCTCTGTCTTTGATAGGGCATGTCTTTGGATTGTGTGGAAATCTCCCTGTCTCGTGTCTTTGAAAGTGGGCAGGCTTATGTAGCCCTCTCTCGAGCCCGCAGCCTTGCAGGTCTCCGTGTTCTGGATTTTGATCCAAAAGTAGTGAGAGCTGATCCTTCCGTGTTGCAGTTCTATAGACAGCTGAGACATCACCAACTTCTAACCCAGGTAAATAAAAGTCCTGTGCTAGCAAAGCCTGCCTTGTGCAACTGGGATGAGAAATGTTTGTGCTGAGATGCTACTTTTTCTTCCTAAGCCAGACCATTCAAATTAAAACTTGTGGCAGGAGAGATAAAACTGCAGAGAGCAAATGTGGTGGGACAGCTGTTGGTGGCAAAATATCTACTGTAGCCTTGGGATTGTATAATAGTACCTGGCCATGTGGGTGAAAGGATGGGTTGGGATTCTTTTATCTTCCTCTTGCAGTAAGGACTGAAGGGGAAGTGGGCACACAATAAATCCC